>KZ509364.1:8406-27734 GCA_002844005.1 Limosa lapponica baueri | reverse complement strand
AATATTAGTCTGCTATCTTCAGCTCTTGGATGTTTCTTAAAGTATTTCATTCGCTACAATTAGTGTGGCAACACCACCCAAAATAATAATTTAATGATTATATTTGTCTTACTAGAATCCTTAGCGCTCCAAAGGGTAGTTCTGTCCGGAAATTTTGTAATAGTGGCTTTGTAGAGTGTTTGGATATTTTCTGTATCAGATCATTTGCATTAATTATTGAAAATTCTTTGGATTCAGATCTATTGAATATATATATTGCTATGTGCAAAATGGTGATCATATTTTGCTCAATTTTCTGAATGAGAAGAAAATTTAAATAAATTCTCTAATGAATGCAACATAGTTTAGAAGCATTAAATTTTCAGAAGTTCGTAGGTACTACCACTTCTTGTTTGTTTGTTTTGAAAGCCATTCTTTGTAGGATGACTTTTTGTTGTTTCAAAAAAGGAATCTATTGCCTATTGCATTTTCCTTCTTGCTTTATGAAGGATCTATTTATTGATGTGCAGTTTTGCAAATATATCCAGCTTTAATACTTGCAAATAAAATTCTCACGACATCTACTGTCACTTCCAACAAAACTGAGTAGGAATGCATATGTGGTTTAGGCAGACTGGTTGTATGTACTATGGCCTCAAGACTGTTTTGAATTGTGCTCTACAGCCTATTTGACAGAGTAGAAGCAAACTCCTCTTTTGTGCCTGCTGCATAACGAATTACCCCATCACATAAATCAGAGGCAGACGTGACTCAAGATGTCTTATACTTCATCTGTCTGCTCTATGAGTGTCACACTTGGATTAAAATGTCAGTGTTGCACAGTGTATTGTAAGTTACCGCACATCATATCTTCTGCAGGGAGCCCTTAGACTGCCCCAGCAGTTCTGGTAGCCTGGATATATCCTGCAAGTGCTAAGTCCTGTGATCATTTCTAACTCAGCATTACTGGAAATGGCAAAGGAATTGAAGACCTTGTCACTGTTTAACTCCCTCCTTCCAGAGGGCTCTTGAAAACATGAGTATCTTCAGTTGTGAGAGTCCTTGATAGTCTTTAAAGTGCCACTAACTCTTCCCATAATTCTTGAACATGAGAAAAATCCCAGTTGCCTTAGGAGCTTTAGAAGAGGCTGGCACAAACACAGGCTGGCTGAAAGCAGGTGTGTGATCTGGATTAGAGTTGTTTAAATCTTGTAAACATCATTAACCTATTCTCAGTGATCAGTCTTGGCTGGAGACACCAAGTTCTGACACTTTTAGAAAACCTAAAACTGGCTATGCTGTCTCAATATCTTTTTCAAAAGGAACCATCTGTAATAAAGTACAGGCATATATTAGAATAATTTTAAGATGTTTATCATAATTATGAATAGGAAGATCTCAAAAAATATTGCCAACCATGATTTGCATCCTTACAACTCAGCAGCCTCAATGAAACTTCTGTGTCAAGCACTAGAAGAATGCAAGTTCATATTTTGAATTTTAAGGAAATAGAATGCAACTTCTAAGATGTCCTAATAAAGGTCTGCCTTAAACTGTAATTTTAGAATTTCTAAATTGTTTTCTTAAAATAAATTCTCACAATAATGCTGTAGTTAAATGGTACAAATTTGCTGACATACCTGCACAATTGCCTGCTACGGGTATTCAGCTGCTTTAATTTTTGCCCAGGAGAGCTTTGTCACATGTGCACATATTTACTAAATGAGAATCAGAGAAGAGATGCTTTATACAATTGCATTTTTTTTATCTTTGTGAGAAGGCTGTTTCAGGTGGATCAGAGAAACTATGTATGATGCAGGCAAGGTTCTGGATACCTGGACACTCCTGAAGAAGTGGTTTGTATGAGAGTGATGCATGCAAGAATTGAAAAGAGAAAATGCAGTCTAATTCCATCCTGCCATGGGGCGAAGCCAAAATCTAATCTGATTTTGCACTAACAATAAATTGCAAAATATCTTAGCAGAATTTGGCTAAGTAGTTTACAGACCTTCCATGCATTTTGCACAGGATCCATCAGTAATTCTTCCAGGATGAATGTGATAATGTGCATGCTTTCCACTCAGTAGCAGCTGAAGAGGCTTAATGTGGAACTCGTTATCTCCTCCAGCTGTGACCAAGCAACCCGTTAGAAACAGCTGCTTTGAGAGACAGTGTGGACAGTAGGTGGAGTAGCTGCATGATACAGGCGAGAGAAACTTCAAAAAGAGAAAACATCTAGAGGAAAGATAGCCATGCAGCAATTGGTAGGAACACCATGGGCAAATGGCAAAGGAAGGAGAAAATGGTCCTTGGTTATTGAACAAGAATAGACAGGAAAGTTCAGAATTAAAGGTTCGTTTGTTCTCTCTTATGGAAGGGTAAATGAGAGCTGCAGAGCTGAGGGTCCAAGGATTACTGTGTCTAAGATTGCAGAGAGACACTGTGCAGTGCATATGACCCCCTGTTATTTGGATTATGATTTTAAACGCCCTTTTTTTCCCCTCTGCTTTCAGGCTCATCCCCTCTGGATGGGAATACAGGTGATTGACATCTGCACCAGGTCTAGCATTTCTCATACAAAGGATTCTGTTGTGCTTGATGCTTCATCCTTTCTCAGTGGTGTAAATACCAAGAAGAACTTTATACAGGTCAGTGATTTTGAGAAGGTGGGTCAGCCAGTGAAACTTGGACAAACTTTTCTATGTGGACAGTTGTATGGGGAGTTTACTGAACTAAATAGGCAGTTAGTCCGACTCAGATCTCGGTATCTTGGGAGAGATGAGGAGAACCTACAACTTCTGATTTTGCAGACTTCCTTTACTTACCCCAGCAAACAGAAGCATTTGATGCACACTTCCTACAGTCTCTGTTTCCTTCTAACGTTTACTTTTTTGGAAAGCTTTGTTAGCCATGGTCTTTACACTGTTAAAGGTTCCTCTTTCTTGAACAACAAGCCTGGTATTTATTCAAAACAAGATCTTGCTAATTTTCAAGGCTGCAGGTGCAGTATCATAGGGAGCAAGATTGACAGCAAAGTTATGCAGACTATAACATCATTTCGTCGTGACACTTTTGTTAAAAGACTGGGGCAAAAGAGAAGGCAGTTCCCCTTAATTTTTCCACCTAAACCTGCTGGTGGCTGGGAATCGAATTTGTAGTGAATATGCTTTCTGAAAGAATAGATGTCCTGGATTCATCTTCCACTTTAGAAGAAGCGGTAGCGGTTCCTATGACTTCAGTAAAAAATATGAGGGGTGGTGGTATCTAACTCATAGGAAAGATGTGTAAGGAACTACTATGCTAAAAGATTGTGTTTATGTTTATAGTCTGCTCAGCATTTTGCCACTGCTTTATGGCTATATTAAGTGTCTTAGTTTAATGTCATACACACTATCTTTATAATATATGTTTGGATTTTCTTGTGTTACCTCATAGGTATGCATAATCATATAATCATTTCTATGTAAATGATAACATGATGAATGGCTTTAACAGTTTGAAAAAAATATAATTTATAAAGGAGATTCTTCTACAATAGATCACGGAGAGGCATAATACAAAATTAAAAGTTTTCTTATTTCTGGGTATGATGCTTTTCTAGAGCCCATTCTACAATAACTAGATTTTCATGTTCATTCGGAGCACTGTATTATGTTGGTACCTTACCTGCACTCACATTTTTTCCTCTCTATATCAGCAAGAGTGATGGGAGGCATTTTTCAGGAAAGTACTTGGGACAAACAGATCCTAAAGAGCTGACACGTTTATATATATTACCTTTGCCATCATAGATATGTTCTGTACCGCTCTGAAGTACAACTAGCTGAATGTGAGCAGACTGTTCAGCCTCTGGAGAACCCCATCACCTTCAGGAGTAATCAGCCTGGGCACAGCAATATGACCCTGAAGTGGGCTTCTGAGCACAGGCTTGGAAATACCACCATCTTTATCCCATTTCTTTGATTCTAAGTAGTGATTATGAGAATGTTTCAATTTACTCTGGCTTTTCTCAATCTAAACAACCACACCATCAAAGTTTCCCTTTATTTAACACACTGTTCTTCCACTGTATTTGTCAATTCTTTTTTATTCTTCTTGTCTTACTAAACCTAAACTGAAAGACTGGAGGTAAAAAAAAAAGGGTAGGAGGGATCAAGTAAATTTTGTGTCACTGAAAGGAATGCCAAAGCTCCCGTTGCCTTGAATGGGTGCATCTCCTTTTTTGCTTTACTTTGAATCAGGAATGTGGTTTTGAAGCAAATTTGATCATCACCACTTACTATGCTTTGTTTCACATCATAAAGTGATCATAGAGACACAAACTGAGTTCCTTTTGAATTAGACTGAACTTCAGGACACATTCCAGAAGTACATCTAGTCCACTTCAACCTCAACTGAACATTCAGACCATGGAATGAGAGAGGGGCTAATCTGAAATAAAAATGCTATCAAATGGGTATAATGTGGATATGAAGTTCTATGCACCACTGTTTTCATTTTGTAAATCCTCTCCTGCTAGGCCATGTTATTTGGAAATATAGACATGACTGGTGAATCCAGGGTTGGTCTGTGTATTCTTTGTTTTGAAAGGCACTGTGCTCTTTAGTGCTTTAATAGCTTCCTTAAAAAATGTTGGCTGTTGTGATGGCTTACAGAAATGGGGAGCAATTCAGTCAAGATGTAATATGAAATTGAAATTATGAGAAGGAAAGAAATATCTGAAATTAATTTGAGGCTGTGATTCATCTTCTGAGTTTAGAAATACTGTGTATTATAATTTAGAGGGCTGTTGTATGGAAATCTTATTACCAAGTACTGTCAATGTGCTTGACTGGTTTAAAAAAATATCTTAGAGAAGACGACGTTTTCAGGATGCATGTCTGCAGAACGAACTTATCGCCATAAATTAAATGCTCTGCTTAGAGTTAAATAGCTAGGCTGTATTTTCATTCTTTCTAGTACTGTAATCATATCTTGTGAAGCTTCATTATTTAGTTTTTGAGGGGTTTTCTAAATGAAAATTTGAAAGGAAAAATTGGACAGCTCTTGTAATGGAACAGGAATAGTTACATGGTGTGCGGGTTTGTGCATTATATTAACTTTGTGCAGTCTTACAGCACATGACTTTTTAATTGAGACCACTTTAAAAATATATTATTAGTGATCTGAATTAATTACAGGTAATGTAAAAATCAAAGGCATAAAAAGGAATGTCACATAGCATGTGTTTGCTCATTAGATATGACAGTAACTCTGCAGGGGGAATTAATATTGATATGTATATTGAAACAGAAATACACTGGACAGGAGGAGAGACTGAGCACTGTTCTTTGCCAGCATTAATAATGGGAAAATAGAACAGAAATTAATATTGACTAAAATTTCTCATATGTTAAGCATGTTCTGTGGCTCAGTAGGTTCTTCCCACTACCATTTGATTTCCCTGAGACAAATTGTGATTCCGGTAATACTGCTTTGCTTTAGGCAAGGAAGATTCCACAACCAAGTAATTTTTCCTAGCTACAAAATTTGTGTGAAAACTTGGAGCCTGTGCTACAACCTACACAGACTTTGTGGTGTACACAAAAGCAGGAGCAGTCAGTATACATATCAAGCATTACCCTAATTTCTCCATTCAATTTTCTGGCTCTGTTTGTGAGGCAAGCAGATCTGTGTCACAGTTGCTATTTCTGTGCTATTTGTTCTCTCTGGTAGCAAGCCAGCAGTTGTTGTTTAATGGGAGTAGGGCAGTGGGCTGTTGTGCCAAGAGTATACTTTTTTGTTGTTTAGTTAAGTCAGTAAATTTAGAGCTGTACCAAGATAAATATTTAAGTTGCATTTCAGAACTATTTGCAAATGTTATGACAAGCAGAAGTTTGCCTTTTATCACTGTAGTTGGGTAAAGCCCCTGGTTTTGGGTTTTTGTTGAATGTAAAAAAAATGTTCAACAATTAGTAGTTAAACAGTTAAGAACCTTAAGCGTATTGTAAATCAGTGATGTGATGCTAATCTTGTCCGGTTCCTGCCTACAGGAGGTGTCTCATCTCCATTGGGATTCTCCATTAGGACAGTTAATGGGACACAGTGTGCTGGTATGGTTTTCTATCATTCTTGTCAGTTTCTTTCCTTTATTTTTACTTCTGTGTTTCTGAAACTTGGATCAGATATAAAGAGCTCCCACTACAGAAGTTCCCATAGTAACACCACTGAGGAATTGTGAACAAACTGCCTGCCATCAGCAGACTCCTAGTTTCAATGCAGCTGTGCTGACAAGCGCCTTTGCTGGCGTAGCTTATTGTAACTGGGAATTTATGACCTTGTACTAGCTATACCACAGAAAAGCTCTTATATGTGTGCTATCTCCAGCAGAAGGGCCTGTTGCTTTGGCTGTGCTACAGTCACTGTTAAGGATTAAAACTTCATCAGTGCATGAAGTCTTTAGGAATTCAAGTGCCTTGAAGTAAGGAAGATCTTTTTTTTCTTTGTGTTTATATAGCATCCCTTAGTACCATGGGGGATCTGGCTTCTGTGCTTTGCAGTGATATTCCTAACACACGCTGGTTACATGCAAAAAATACTATTTTAGTACTGAATAGAAAGGTAATCTTCTGACCTTTCTCCTGTGTCAGATAATGGTCCATGACCCAAAAAAAGTCAGGGCAGTCGATCAAAGCCAGTACCAGCTTCTGAATATGAGGGTCTAAATAAAAAATTGGAAATACCTTTATTCTCTCAGTGAAGCCAAATATTATTTGCCAACATACTTGTCTTCATTTTTGCCTTTCAGGTTTGTTCTGAAGGATTGTAAAGAAACTTAATGCTTCTTCTAATGTTTATTCTTACATTCTTCTTCTTGTTGGTTTGTGATGTTTTTTTCTTTATTAAAAACAGAAACTGTATTGTTTGCCAGTCACTAGCAAGCAGAGAGCCTTATTTATGTTAAGCACAGATAAGTTTATTTGAAAGTTGAAATGAAATCCAATTTATGTTAATCTGCTGTTTGAGCTCCTGAATGTTATGACCAGGATGTTTTTTCTCCTGTTCAAGACAAGAAAGTGGAAATTAAGTAATCAGCTGAAAATTTTTACAGTGCATATGAGATACTGTAGCAGCGTAACCAGCTCTGTCACCTGTGTCCTCTTTCTAGCAAATTTGAAGCGGCATGCCTAGTCTTAATAGCAAAACCTTGTGTCATAGCTACAGTCCAATTCAACAAGTTCCTGATTTGTTGTAGTTTATGCTGCTGGAATAATAATGGAGCATATCCTTTGTGATCAAAGGGGTATAGATTGCTGAGCTGGCTCAAAATTGGTTTCACAGAAATAACAGGAGTGCTTAGTGTGTGAAAATGTCTATCATTCTTGTGGGGTGAAGTACTGACTCGTTGCAATAACTGGCTTACTAATAGTAAATTTGAGACCACTCTAATAACAGTGGTTACTTTTGTGGCTTATGGGTAAAGTCATGTAATATTACTCAAATTCACGAATGATACGAAATTGCCCCATAAGTTCAGAAAGGTCAGCAGGGTCAAATGAGCACTATTTGAGGACAGTTTGAGGTGCATTTTGTACACTTAGAGAGGGAGAAAATTATTCAGTGCTTCTTCCTGTTCATGTCTTTTTACAAACAGGTCTAATGATCCGACTTAGGTGTCTGTCAATATCCTACTAAACTGGAAGGTGAAAGTTTGCAAAACAAACTCTGATATCCTTTTAACAGAATGGAGGGGAATTGAGGTAAATTTTGTTGTTGCTTATCCCAGAGTAGTTTTCTGTTTTGAGGATTTCCATTGCTGGCTCACATCCTCAATGTTTTCAGAAGACAAAACATGTAGTTTTGTCATTCTCAAAGGAAGCCTGGGAACTCTAGGTCACTGTGGTCATTCTGCTGGCAACCACAGGGGAAGCTATTGCTCAGCTGTAGAGAGCTGGCCCGGGTCTGAATAGAGGGGAAAGGTGTAGAGGCTTTCAGATTTCATAAATTTTTGTATTCTGTCATTCAACATCTCAGTGTGTAGTAGATCTGTAGAAATTTCTCATTGATGATTACTAAAAAGTCTGAAAGCAATTAGAATCAAGGATTGTCATGGCATAAATGGAGCTCGAATAGGGAAAAAATGTGTTTATGTGTGTACATCCAAGCATATGTACGTGCTCTCAAAACATGCTATGTGTGTAGTCTCTGTCAGCTTTGGTATAGCTGCAAAGGCTATTTATTTGTTCTATTGATTGCCAGTATAGAGAGGCTTATGTAGCACTGTCAAAAGTTATTTCAAGGCAAGTAGTATGCACTCTACTTAGATGCTGGTAGTGTTTACTATCTCCAGATAAGCCTGGAATTAACGGAATTGTAGAAAATAGGCTTTTTTTGAGACAAATTGAATTCAGAAGCAAATACTGATACACAGGTATTGAGCTGGAAGTCAAGAAAAACACTGTTTTATTAGTGGTGCAAACTGGCTGCAATTTCCACCTTTGTCAATGAATGAAATCATAAACATGACTTTCTCCTTCCATGTAGGAGGATGAGGTATAAATCCTAAACCACGACAAAATCATTTTGGATAGTGCTCCTAAAATGAACACAGGAGTCAGTCTGCAACATTTTATGGAGGTAGTAAAAATTAAGGAGGCATTATACATGATGCATATCAATCCATCAGCATCTAGCTGTGATATGATTGTGTGCGTTTGACAACAGTCTTTCCTACTGGGTTGCACAGATCAAGAAAATACAATGATTTGGAGTGCCACGGCAGAGGATATGTTTGTGCTGTATGAACATTATGCCAGTTACCCAGTTGTAAAAATACGGACTTTCAGAAAACAGTGCATCTACAAATCTTTCTAACAAGGAAGAGAAATTGTATTTACTTGGTGTGCTGAAATTTTCAAATGTTAAAAGTTGGTAAATGCAAATTGAGCTCTGTATTTTTCATTTGATTCCAATGAATGCTTATTATTTAATAGAATTTTCTTTATAGGCATGCTGAATATTTTATTACTAGAGAGTGGAAATATATACTGCATTTTGCAGTTAAGTATCATAGACACTTAATTTTAGAATTAGCAAGTAAATCCAGAAGTAACTATGGTCATACTGTTTTTGTTGTGTGGTACCTTACTAAACCATTTTTTCTTAACCCTGGAAAGTGGTTTATGATTTGATATTGTGGCCGTGGTAACCAGTGCTATTCATGTCAAAGGAAACTACAGCATGCCAACGTGCTGCAGTGCAGTTGCTACCTAATGTGTATTCATAGAGGTATATAGCACTAATATAGGCAAATAAAAACTGTAAGATTGCTAACGAACAGTAGGTGGATGATAGCCTAATGATAAAATTGAGCAAGAAAGAATCATCTGTCCAGGAAAGCAATATGTTCTTCAAAATAGTACAGCAGTCAGATCGGGGTGGGGGAGACATCAGAACAATAATGGACAAGGTCAGGTAAGAATCTTGATGGGAACTGTAATAATGGGATTATGAAATTTCCTATCTCCATAGAATTTTAGGTTAAGTTCGAAGGAATTCATTCAGTCATTATGTGCAAAAAATGTCTTTTAGCCAAATATCAAAGTTTTTGGATAATTTTACTTCTACTTTTGAGAGTGGAGGAGCTTACGCTTAGATACTAGTCCTTTGTCCTTGCACCCTGAGGCTCTAGCTCTGCATCCTTGATCACTCTGGACCTCAAATGTACAAAAGCATGGTTGGATCTGTCTGGCTGAGTTTTTTCCACTTTCCGGAATTTTATTCATTTCAGTAAAATACAAAATACAGTAGAGCTAATTACAACAAACAGATATTTTCCTTTAATTTGAAACATTTTAAAAAAAGGAAGGTGAGTAGCAAGCTGGCTAGCTACAGGGTAAATCCTAGGCACGAGGAAGTGATACTATCATAGGTACAAGACTGGCAGAGGTAAAACTTCAACTGGGAAGTTTTTTGTTGCATGAGTAAGTAGTCTTGACTGTGTGGAAAGTGTGGAAGTCTGTACAGTAGTGGAATGCTGAAGGAAGGACTATTCTGAGTGTGCTACATTCCCTCCGAATTTCCTGGAGCCTCTTGAATCAAAATGTAGGTCAAAGCAGCCTAAGGTGGCTTTAAGTTTCCATGTGACCCAAAGGGGCATTCAGACTGTACTGTAGTATATGGATCCATGATTGCTTTCTACTTTGTTTCAGTGGAGCACAGCTCTCAAGAAATAAAGCACCTGCAACTTGATAACTTCTAATGGCTTTGTGCCTGGGGATTTACCTCAGCTCTCAGTTACTCAGATTGAGAAATGTGTACTGGCTGTATATGTTTATATAACATGCTTTGTAAAAGAAAATCTCTGAAGAGGAATTATCAAAGTATAAGTAGACTGCTACTGTCTTGGAAACAATTTTCTAGGCTCTGCTCTATACTAGCAGAGGGCCACCATGAAGTGTAAAGCAGAGAGTTTTGTCTCCAAGATGTATATCAAAGCAGAAGCTGCCCATTTGAAAATGTTCTAAAAGTACCCCTTCGAGCTGGACTTTTGAAAACACTTGCCCTCAGCTCAATGGTGATGCTATTTATGTTCACGAGAACAGGACCGGGCCAACAGTTAACTCTTCTGAAGGGTTATTGACCTTCACATCCCTATTTTCTAGCATTGTGCTACAGAGAGAAGTCTTAAGAGGAGGGTTAGGCAGCTGTTAGTTCTGATACATCCTGAGTTCTTTAGAACTTTAATAATAATTAACTATAACTCTGCTGTTGTACATAAACCATTTAAGCTGTGTTGTACCTGTTTATGCCATTTCTGAACTCATACAGAAAATTACAACCTTTCTTCAGTTAGCAGGGTGGCTGGTAGCTAGTCTTTACAGTCTCTTTCATGGAATTTTATATTTAATAGGGCTTAAACAGATTTTTTTACTAACTAGGGGAATAAAAGCCACCCAAACTTTCAGAAACTTTATTCTTATTTGAATCTCCTGTAACCACCATATAAACTTTTTTTCTTTTCCATCACGTAACTTGAAAGAGGAGATGAAGTACTGTAGTAGACCAAAGAAGAGTAAGAAGAGATAGTTGCCAAAACCTTATGACAGTCTGCAAATCTTAGAAGTGAACAACTGAATACCTTTTCTCCTTGAAGGCTAACTGGCTCTTGTCTGATCTCTCATGTTTTTACACGGTCTTGCAATGGGATCTCTTGTAGGGACATAGGATCCAGCTCTTACTGGGTTTTTTTGACCAACTTCATATATTGTGCCTCTTTTTGTTCCAGCTGCTTTAACTGATTGGCTACTAGAATCTAAAGTAGTGCTAAGCAAGAAAATCCTTTTGTCACTGTGATCGCTAACTCCACTGCTGAACCTACCTTAGTACCCTATCTATAGGATGAAACCTTTTTTAATGTCCTCGCTGTTTTTCTGTGCTAGTGGTCACTCACTCACTCACGCTCTGTCATAAACACTCTCACCCTCTCTCTCTTTTTGATTTCAGTCTTCCACAGTGCTGTATAAAATATAAATGCAGCGAGAAGAGTTTACATACCTGATTAAGATTCTCTTGCTTTGCGCATTCATTTTCTAAGACTCACTTGTTTTCTTTCTCCTTTGGCCCAGGTACCATTTTTAAAACAGTTAAAGCTTCCCAGTGAGTTTTATGGAAATTTCTTTGTATAAGGACTATTTCTTGTCTGTTAGTTTAAATAAATTAGACTTTTAGATTTGAAATGTTGCCATTTATTTTTAATATGTAAGATAGTGTGCTTTGGGAAGGAGAAAACTGCAGCTTTTAATTACTTAGTATTTGTTTAATTTCCTAGTAATCGCTGCAGCAAATTCTGATGGATCATAGTATGTTTACTTTCATTTTTTACCTCATTTCCTTTGTTTGAGTTAGAAATGTATTATTTCGCTTTTTGCACTGTCATTCTGGAGTTCTCAACCATGTGGTGGTCTTGGCAGAATTTTTGAATGAGAGCATTGTCTCTTTTGGTTGTCTCATTACAACCAAAAGTTGTAACTTTTGGTTAGAGGCCATCATTTTTAAAGAAGGTGTCAAAAGGGAACTGGAGAACCTATCATGGCAGTAGCTGACCTTACCAGAGGAACCAGCAATTGTTAGCAATATGAATATGTTAATAAGATCAAGAAAACAAATCAATATTATGTCTGGTGAATTGACATCCCTTCAAGAAAATTACTTACTACTTTTCCAGTGGTAGGTAGTGACTGTAAACTACAGTGGTATTCTGAGAAGCTGCACTTCCCAGAATATATTTCCAATATAACCTAGAGAAGGGTAAGTAACACTTAGTCCAAACCATAGGAAGGTACGCAAAGTTGTCCTGAGGAGATACTGCCCAGAAAGGTCTTAGGCAATCCACAGTCATGTAGTATGTGAATCTTGGGGTATATTGGGATAAAGCAAAAAAGTCATAGACTATTAAAATGTGATTTGTTTATTAATGACTGCTTGGAGAAAGTGAATTATATTTGGAAAGTAGGAAAGACATTATTGTACCTAACTTCTATTTTATGTTATGAAGTTATTTTGAAAATTTACAACGCTTGGTATCTGATACTTGTTTGGTTTAGAGTTTATTTGGGGATTTGGCAAGGCAAGATCCCAATTTTAAGAAGGTAACTTGTACATCAGCATGGAACTGTTATCATTTTAATATGGGGGTTTTGAGATACTGTAGCAATAGGGAACAGAGATCTAAAAGTCCCCTCTAATACTGTTAGAAAAACAGATACTAATTCAGATTTCTGGCTAACAGAAGAACACTTCAGAAGCCATTACAGATTAGTTAGGAGGAAATGGCTGTGTCTGATTACTTAGGATCAAAAAGGAATTATGTTAATTTGAAAACACTATTAATGATAATTAAATTGCTTTCCAGTTTCTGAAATTAAAGATAATCTGAGTTGGAGAAATTGAAGTGATTATAGAAGCAACCTTAGATGGTCTAAATAATTATAGCTTTCAAAAGCATGAAGTGGAAAGGGAAAGCTACTTTCTTGTTGGCAAAACGATACTTGCAAATTGAGACTTAAAAATAGCAAACAGGAACAGCTACCTTCTTTGTTATTACCTATCCCTAATAATTCTTATTAGAATCAGGTTGTTTTCAAATGAATATTACACCCTCAGATCTTAATAGTGGCCTCTTTAAAGTTAGCTGAGAGATACAAGTGTGGCTCAGAAATTACTACACTTATTTGGTGTTAATGTCTGATCATTTACTGAGAACAGTCTCCTTCAAATCTATGTTTTGTATGCCCTTTTTTAATCTTTTCTTATTTCTGAGGGGACATCTTATTTTCAAAAACTTACAGTTCCATTTAATGTTCTAATCTAGAAAACTTAATCAAGATACTTTTATGAAATAAAAGATGGTTGTGGTGGCAGGTATGATAAATGAAACAGCAGTTGTTGAAGTAACAAAGCTAGTTAGTCATTTGGAGTCATTAATGCTGTATGTGCCTTAGCCCCTCACATGCAGCTATAAAGGGATAATACATAGCAAGTGTCATTAAATATTTGAGATATAGAGGACAGTAGCTGTTGTAGTTGTAATCCAAATTTCACAACTCCGGGCTTCTGCCATAGACACTAAGGCTGATTTCATAGGAGTGTATGATGATAGAACTGCTGATGTAGCTGTTTCAGTCTGAGATGATTATTAAAAGGTGATTAAAATTACTTGTATTTAAAATGTGATATATTTAAAATAACTAGTAAATTTGATTATTACAATAATGATAAAGACTTATATTGCACTCCATGTGGACTGAATTTCAGGACATTGAGGTTTACTGGAAGAAAAAAATTAAATACTCAGTTGAAGGTTTATTTTCTGTGAAGAATGAAATTACTTGGTAGAAACAATGCTTTGGAAATCAAATTTCTGTTCCTTGAGGAAGTAGGGCTAACGCTGGTTTAAACTTTATTTTGCTCTTCCTTGATAGTGAGCTAAAGGTTGTCCAGCACAGCTTATGTGCCCGTTACACCAGCTGCAGTAACTGAAAGGCTCGTGCTTTGAGGAGAGCTTTGCAGGTTTATACTTTATACTCAGTATGAAACTTGCAGTATACAGTTTGGAGTGGAGTCTGAGCTTGATGTGAATTAAGTGAAGCCAAATAAAAGGTTTGAGAATAAAAAACTTAAGCTATAGAATTATTTTTTCTAATTAGTTTGCAGTACATCTTAATTATATAAATTATTATTTATAAGTTATTCTTTTAATGAAAAGAAATAGACTTAAGTCAACCTTCTGCATTGAGAGAATGAACAATTATGCTACACTTAGGAATTCACAAGTTTCATGTCAGTAAGTGGCAGTTCATTCTCAAAATGCAGTTTCATGTTAATGTTGAGAAGAGGGAGAAAGTGTGGTGGTTTTTTTAATTCCTGCTTTCCCAAAGTCACTTGTTTCTTTTGTGTTTCTAATCCAGTTGTGATAGTAGATGGCTGCTAACGCAGATGCTTTCTTGTCATGCGAAATACCATATAAGCAATCAGGTCAAAGTGCATGTGGTGTAGAAGTTGTGAACAGAGTATTTACAGGATGCAGCGATGAGAATGGATATGAAAATCTGGAAACATCATACAGGATTAAATTGCTTATCTTTATGTAAGAATTGCAGATTGCTAATTGAGCATAAAGACATGATTCTAAAGTGTGGGTGATAAGAGTACTGATTACCGTTATTGTGAATAACTTAGTCTCCTTGAACTGCTTATGAGAAGAAACCTCCACGTACTATTTTGAGTGGCTAGATAAAATAAACATTTGATCTATGAATTAGCATATTGTTTCCCAGAATTAGAAAATGTCCTATTGTGTAATTTACTTTCCTCTGAATTTCTTAGTGTTTCTGCAGCTTTCCTGTCTGCAATGACAAAAACAGATATAATCAGATCAGCTTGTTATATGCCCTGGGCTTTGAGCCCTGCCTGTTGAAGAAAATTCTCAGTTCCGAATGTTTGTAGCTTCTGGTGTAAAATCTGCACTTTTCTGTCACAGTCACAGGAGTGCTGTTTCTCCAGTAGCTTTGATCATTGAATTAAACAATTTTTATAAAATTGTTTATATTTTACATCATGCACGCAAGGAAACAGTAATTAGGTATTTGACCACTTCATGATGCCAGTAGTTTTGAACCCACCTGAACTACTTAGCCATCTGCAATAAGATCTTCTCTGGCCCTCATACCACTTATGAGTTTAACAGTGTTTGTTGTCACGACCAGTCCGTTTCAATTTGGTCAGAGTATGTGAAGATGGTGAAGCTGAGAAAATCACAGACCTCTTAAAAGTAACAGGCTAAGATGTGTAGGATTTGATATGTGTACGACAGTCCTGCTGAGCCAGTATAGTACACTTGATTTGCATGTACCCAGCAAATTCACTATCTGAGCACATCAAGGATCCTGTGTCACTTGTACTTTCCATCCAGTATGTCCAGGCACTTACTGCAGTCACTGCCTGAGTCTTCCTCCTGAGTTTTGATTGTTCCATTAAAAAGAAATAGTACAAAATGTGAAATTTGGATCCCAGTCAAATTTTTGATAGCATGCTACAGCTGGAGCTTCTTGTATTTGGAGTTTTTTCTACTGCAAATGTAGGGATTACGCATGTTTCTGACTTTGATTTGGATTCTGAACTCCCCAGAAACCACAAGTCCTTATATGTCTGTTCTAAAATTCAAAAAATTGCTTTAATTAAAGTGATTTTCGCTTACAAGGGTGGGATAGTTACTGGGAGGGTTGGGGGGGAAGTAAATCACTAGGTACTAGAAACACTTGTGCTCTGTGAAAGTTATGAAACTGTTGCTAATTAAGCTAATAAAATCTTACAGTCTCTTCCCTCCCTCTGTCCTTTTAGTCTGTGACTGTTCTTCACAATGCTTGCTCTGTAAATATCCAAAACATTTATTGATCACCACTAGCAAACTATTCTAATTAACAGTGAAATTCATTAAATAACTACATGGGAAGCAACTCCATCTGACTGTAGAAAATGAAAGGAATATATGTTAGTTTGTGAATTTGTGATTGTAGTGTAAAACCCAGATGAATAGAAAGTGCTTTTAGAAGCATTTGAATCTTACTAGCAAAGTGTGATATTTTTACATACTAAGGTTATCAAAATTTATCTTCAGGAAAATGAGTCTTAAAAGTACTTACTTAGTTTGTAAGGAAGGTTAATGTAGAATTATATTGTTCTATAGTCAACAAAGAGCAAATCCAGTAGCTAGTAGTTACAGGCCTAGAAAAGTGAAGGGTCAGGAAAATGGATTAGGAATTAAAAACCTTACAAATATTCTGATCCTTGCAGAATCACATAACATACAATGAAGAAATACATACAGAGAACGGGAGGCTGATAAGCATAGAGAAGAGGCTAAAGTCTAGGAAGATAAATGTTCTTAGGGTGGAGGCAGGGGATGGCTGTTGATGAACAAAAACTAGAGCAAATACAATGGTAGAAGAAATTTTGCTTCGAAGTCCTAAAAATACTTCTTTTGATAATGTTATATTTCTAGTAAAAGTATATTACCCTTCAACCTTTAAAACTCCGTTTTTAGGGGGGGTGCTCTATTTCACAGTGTAGACATACCCAGAAATAGGAACTTTGAAGGCAACAGTGTGTCCGTACTTAGCAGAACCTCTGCTAGGTACACAATTGGAATTTTCAAAAAGGTAGGTAGAACATAACATGCCGTGTAGTGCAGATCAGTAATTGGAGTTATCTCTTGCTTTAATTTGTTTAGGTTTAATTCAAGGGTTCAGTCATAACCTATACTGGGGAGAGAAGGAGATCTTATATTCTCTGGTTGTGTCATGTACCATTCCATGTTTCAGTGCAACTTTAGGAGTTCCAAGAAACAGAAGATTTGTCTACACAAAATAGAAATACAACAGTTACTAACAGGCACACAAAGGTTTAAATCCAGTGCAGTCAGTAATTGCCACACAGCTCTTATCTGGTGTAAGGTTATGTAAATATTCTCATTTTTCTTTGAATAGATTTTAGATCTCAAAGCTCCATTAACATTAGTTACTGGGTTCAAGCATGGCCTGGCTGAGACTAATATACTGCTTTTAATTTTGTCCTTGGATTAGGTCAGTATCCAGAGGGATTCCTCATTCTGAAGCAAAGTTTCCATAGAATCAGTTTAATAATTGTTGGGACAGCTCTGTTAATTGACATTAGCATTAGTTTCCTCTGTTCTTTACATGCTTCCAAGTTTTGTCCTATTTAGTATTTCTTTCTTCTTTGAGTTCTTAGTTCCAATATTAGTCTTTTGGTTTTTTCCCCAGTGTTGACTCAGTCCTTTGTTTCAGCTTACGATTCTTCCAGTCTTTCTTCACTCTGTTACTCATAATCATAACTCATTTTCTCTGAATCCATAAATGGCTCCAAGGGACAGGCATTTCTAATAGAGGACATTTCAGAAGTTCAGATTAATGATTCATGAGAGTGCAGGTGAATGGCAAATAGCCAGGTTACTGCTCCAGCATTTCACTGCTCTGGTGGAATAAAGATTTCAAACACATGGGCGCAATACTTCCAGCAAGATGACTTCATAAGGCCATTTTATTATTTTATCCATTACTATTTCTGAAAGTGACAAAAGCAGTATTATTTTTTTTAAATTATTTCGGATTTTTTTAAACTTGGTAATTATTGCTTAATGATTATTAGTTAATTTAGAAGTTGTTTTCAAGAGAGGTCTGCTTGCACAGTATCACTAGTAAATGCTGTAAACTTATGGAATACAGATACTGCTGGATACAAGACATTATTGGACAAAAGACAACTCTCATGGATTTCAAACAAATGTCTGCTAGCTGAGATTTATAGCTTGGGTGTGTACAGACTCTATGCAGTTTGTTCTGAAAACAATTAGAGGTGTGGTAACTCAGTCTGTCTTAGCATTTGTTGATAGTGAGAAAGAACTGAAGACAGAGGCCTGTCTTTCGGTAACTCAGTGTTAGATTCTTATTGAATCTCACCACAGAACAACAGTTCCCATTGTCTCTCCTTTAGAACTTGATATCTTTACTCATGTTAGGAGAAAAAACACAGAGGAACAAACAAAAGGTATCAGGGATAAAAACCAGCATGCTGCATGCAGCATGTGCTTACACAATATTCAGAAGCAGATATTCAACATTCTGTGATGTTCAATAGATGAGTGTTTAATTTAAAAATAACCATTTTCCTTTTTTATTTATCTGCATGTGTCAAAATAAAGCATCTCTGTTTTTTAACAACCGAAGGACAGATTCTCATTAGCAGAAACTGAGCTAGTAATGTGAATACACAAAGGCTATCCTTTATCGTAATGTATCACAATTTTTAAGGGTAATTTTTCATCTGAAGTTGTAACCAAGTGCGTGTAGAAATCCTAGTAAGGCACCTGGCTATATATTTAGGCATCTAAATACCTTCAGCTGGTAGCAATAGCAGAGAGTTACTCTACGTGGATTATCTGGAGACAGAGGATGGGACCCAATACAGTAAGTTATATACAAGTGCAGTTATCAAAACCGTATTTTCTCCTCATAGGGTTCTTCAATGAATAATAGGGGAATGAAATTGGAATTTCATGCCTCAAGAAGACACATAAATCTTTAGCAAAACTGGTCAAAATAAGGTAATTTTTATAATGTTGAATTTGGACTGAAGTACACCAAGAGAAAGTAGTACCACCTGAACTCTGTTGTGAGTTACTCACCAATCAAAAGCTTTTGCAAATACTGCTCCTATTATAGATATTGACTGTTCTATAACAGTCTGTTTACATCAAGAAAACCAAGTTTTAAACATTGTTGAGAGAATCCAGATAAAATTAATACAAATAGTCTTTTATTCTCTGTAGAGAAAACTATAGGTAAGAGGTTGGCAAAAGTAGGTTGGTAGACTTTCTGCTGAGTCTTTCCAAATTGCATGTGATTTAATTCTTGTCTGTTTTCCACAAAACTGTCCCTCTTGAATTATGGTATGGGTCAGCAGTGACCTGAGAACACTGAAAAAAATTTTCTGTGATACCCATGGGCACATACCTTGAACGTTTCTGTAGCTACATCATAATTCAGTTGTGATTTTTATGCTAAAGTTTTGTACAGGAACCATACTTGTAAGATGAATTCTTTCACACCTTCATTCATGAGAGAGAATCTGGCAGTTAGATGGTCAGATAAATTTCTGATGTTGAGTGGAAAGTTATATAGCTTGTGATTTGAGACATTGCAGATAGTACTACCATGCATATTTACAAGGCTGCAAGCAATTTTCAGTGCAGTATTTCCTTATCTGGCAATTGCTAGTTTACCAATATAGTAGGT
>KZ509363.1:23306-35228 GCA_002844005.1 Limosa lapponica baueri | reverse complement strand
AACACAGCAATTTTACACTCGTGTTGGTGCTGAAGCTGGGCCCCATCAGAGAGCAGAGGCATTTGCTATTTGCAGGAGCACAGTTGTACTACATGTGCTGCCATTCGGCTGCAAAAGCAACCATGCATTTTGGCCCAGGAGTGAGGTTCAGGTGAGAGCTGAGACGATACAGCATTTCCCTCTCGCATCACCAACTCAAGTCCAGCCCATCCCAGTAACGATATATTTTTATCATTGCTGCACGGTCTCAATGAATTTTGGCAGCCTACTCCATTTCATTCAAAGCAAGTAAATATCCACCCCAAAAAATCCACTCTAATTACGGTTAGCTGTCCTCGCCATTGGCAGCATCAGCAGAGAAGCAAAAATGAACTGGCCAAGGAAGCTGAAATATTCTCAAACTGCAAAGGAGGGACTGAAGCACATGGTAGGAAATCCCTGTCTCATTTGTATACAGAGACAGCTTCTGTTGCCTGTGCTAACAGTACATCAAACCTCTCCAAATTCTCAGGAAAAATAATCTAAAGTTAATTAAAAAAAGAAAAACCGACAAACGTTTGAGAAAACTGCTTAGTTCAAGTGCACAGATGGGAGCTCAAATCCACAATACATACATAAAACAAATCACCCAGCGAAACACACAGCTCAGGAAAACGAAGTGTGTGCTCGCAGTGACACAAAGTCATTGGCTTGTCACGCAAGCGGACAGGATGCAGAAACTGCAGCGAGCGTGCATACAAAAACCCAACAGCGTCGGCTCATTTTTCAGCCCAGCTGCATCATAAACGCTCCTGGTTGTGGCAGACAGAGCTGCACAGTCTGCTCGGTCCTCTTGCGTATCCTCCAAGGCCTGAGCTTCTGCATTACTCCAACTGTTCCTAGATGAAGAATCTGCTGAGCTTCCTCTGCAAGAGAAATGCATCTCAGACTCCATTTTAGCACTGCCTGGAACAAGAGCCCCGGGTTCATTTGCACCCTCAAAACGGGGGCTAAAATTCATAGATCTTTCCTAGCTCAATAAAACCTCCCGGGCCTGACAGATTCAGCAGCGATAACTCAGCAAAGAGGACACTTGCTGCGTGCAGAGGGAAACCAGGTGCCTCCAGTAAGTAACACCAAGCTGGGTGTTGGACTCAAAGGATCTCACACTGAATGGATAAATGTGCAGAAACGCAGAAGGATTTTGCACAACCGCGTTACCAGTTGACACGGACACGCAGCTCTCGCCTGCCAGGGAGCTGCACAGGTCGCCGGCAGATTCACACACACGTGCAATGACCGGAGACCTCCGTGTCCCCTGCCTTAAAATCCACATACAAACCCGCAAAAAGCAGACAGTGCCGCAAAGGGCACCCAGAGGGTGTAATTACACCCGTATTCTTGCCTTGGCTGCAGAACTGGGAGCTTATTTCAGGGAAACAGGGGAACCCTATAAAGGCCAAACCATGGAAAATTCCCTTCTGGTCCGTAATAAATAAGATATATGCAGCACTGGTCACTAAGGGGTCAGTGCTGCAAGAGCACAGCGCTTTCCCGGGCCGCCTTGCGGATACCTCCCTGTGGGGTACCATTTCTTTGACCCAGAATAAGATCATTTATCATACTGACCATGGCTGAGCTCCAATTTGCTGAGGTCACTAACTCTGGACGAGCGCTGCTCCACCCACATTCTCAGCCACCGGCCTGTAACCATGACAAAGCCCCTTCCCTGCCGCTCCTCTGCCATTATTCCCCCTGCCTGCATGGAAATGTATGGAAAGACAATTTGTATGCCCCTTTCCCTGCTTTAAGCAGCTTGTTTTTAAAATAGACAAACCAGCTCCCGATACCTGCTGCCCCTCCAGGTGCACGCCTTCTCTCTGCTGCTGAATCTGACGGCCCTCCAGGAATCTGCTCTCTAAAAGAGCTTCGGAGCTAAGGGATCCTTCAGGCTCCCATCTGATATGCAAATCATTCGCTGGAGCAGATGATGGTGTGCCATAAACTGCAGAAGAAGACCTGGAATAGCTGATATAAATGGAGTCACAGGCAAATGGGTTCAGTACTACGCAGAGTGAGCAGCAAGGCAAAATTTTGCAGCAAGAGCAAAATCCATTTTCTCTGACAAGCGCAGGAGCCAATCCTGCCACGCACTGGAGTGGGCAGTGATTTAAGTACTAGGGAAAAAATTAGGGGTAACTACAGCCAGACACAAGAGAATCTCAGTCGTCGCTCTCATCTGTTCTTGTCTGCTACAAATGAATGTCAAGGTCTTGGCTTCTGTAATTTTTAATTGTGTTATGACATCTTTTTCTCACTTCTCAGCTAAAAGAGCAATGCTCTTCTCATTTTCTTGTGTCCACACAAGGGTAAGGGATCACAGGAGTCTTTCATAGCCCTCCTGTTAGTAGCGAAGACTCAGATCCCAGTCATCACCCAGCAATTCTCAGCCCTGAAATTTTAATCACAACACTCATGAACTGGAGAGGAGCTGCTTGGGATCTTCCACTCCCTGGTAGGAGAACACAAGTTCAAGGAATCTCCAATTCCCCTCGCTAGCCAGCAGCGAGCCTCCAGATCCATCAGCTCCCATGACAAAAAAGCAGCTCCGAGCTGATCCTCAGGGTAAACCTAATCCCTACTCATTTCCAAAGTCAGAGCATCTAATTCCATAACACCCAACGCTATTGTCGGTTCAGGCTCCCAAATAAATGCCAGCACACCAAACTGTCTCTTTTAATTAGGATCACAGATCACTAGTGCTGGTCCAGGGTCTTGCCTCTCGTTCAAAATTGTCAAAGAAAGGAACCCAGAGAGCCTCAAAGACTATTGCACCAGCAGTGAAGTGCCAGACTGGGAATTGCAGACATTAAAAATAACATCTCGTTAACAGGTCCTGTGATCTTATCCCCCTGCCAGAGCAGAATTAGGCTCAACAAACGACCATCCCAAGCCTTGCCCCGCTCTGATTTTAAGACGCTCGAGCAATGTAGACCTGCTACCAAACCCCAAGGAGACTGTGCCATGGTCTAATAGTTTTGCAGTCAGGAATCTTCTGCTAATGCACCAAACTCCCATTTCTTCATCCCTCCCTATCAATCTATGCTAGCTGATATTGCGTCACCCTGGCTATAATCTGTCCTTCCCAGTGATAAAGGAGATATCCCACCTCATCACTTTTCCATTCATTTATCCTGCTTAACCTTGAATGTTGCTGGTTAATTTTTTTAAGCTGCTCAGGAAGACAATTCAGAGAATGCATTACTAACTGCGGGTGTAAAGCTTAGCCGAAATCCATCAAACTGAAATTCCCCCTCTCTCCTATTTTCCTGGCTTCTGGGTTTTGTGTGTGTGTGCACAACACCGAGGGTTAAAAAGGAAACCTTATCTCTATTACAAGAGACTACCCAGAGCTGATGTGAGACCCCAGACCACAGAGGAAGGTGCTGCTCCTGCCAGCGTGCAGAGGGATTCCCTGGCAGCCTGGCACTGCCCTGCACCAAGCCAGCCTGGCCGAGGGAATCCCCTGGGCTGGGCTCTCCCTGGCACTGCCAGCTGGATCAGAAAACGCCTTGAAGTCAACTCCTTGCCCCCCCTCCCAGCCTGGCTGGTGGCCGGTGTCCCCTCTGGCTGCTGGATGAGTCAGAGTCTCGGCTCGGCTCAGGAACTGACATGATTTTATTCCTCTAAATACAGAAATCGTGCGGAGTCCAGTCCTCGCCTCTCACTTCTGGGCTCAGATCTGCTTTGCTATTATTAGACTTTCATATACGGCAAGCACCATTAAACCGATTCCTGTCCACCCAACCCAGCCACCCCCACAGATACTCCAAGCTCCTCAGTCTTACTTGAAAGGGGAAAAGAAAGGGCCAGTGAGATGATCAGGGTGGAGGAGAGGGGGGGTAAGATTTACAAGTGAATGGAGGTAAGAATGGAGCAGTTTGTGGGATAAAGGGGCTGCAGAGGGAGCTTTACAGATGTGCAGAGGGACGGCGGCTCATTGTTTAATTAAGCAGAAAGTGGCTCTTTTGAAAAGCAATTTTGCACAGGAGCTCTGAGCTCAGCAAACAACTCCTGCGAGTGAGGGCAGGAGGAGAAAGGAACAGCTGGCCCGGAGCCGTGTGAACCGCATGCTAAGCGGTTTAAAGGGCCCGGATCCTCCTCCCCAGCCCTGCTCCGCTGCCACCCTCTGAACAGCGCTGTCAGCACAGCAAATCCCACCAAGAGAAAAGAGAGAGCGGAGAGAGGGGCCGGGGTGGGGGACGGGACGGGACTGGCACAGAAAGGTTATCCTGCTAGGTGTCCGCACTGCAATACAGCGGCCGGGAAGGAGGGTGGAACAGCCAGGCTTTGTTATCCCAGGGATTTGGTCACACACAAGAGATGGGTTTCTCGGTGCCTGGGAAGCTCCTTCCACAATGAGTTGGGATGAGCTGATCCAGTAACACGGCTCCACAGCCTCCTGGAAGAGCGTTGGGAGCGGAGGCCGCGCGTTTGTTTCCCCATTCCCCCTGAAGGACTCGGTTCCTTGCGCAGAAGCGACGTGTGGCCTCGCTGGGATGGAGACCCGAAGCCGTGCGAGGAACCACCGAGCCCCACACCAGGGCTGCCAACGCGGCAGGGACCGCTCCATCACAGTGATGGCAGCCCTGCAGCATCACACCGGGCTCCCGGGGCTGCGAAGGCGGGCTGCTCACACCGATTGCTGGGAAAAGCTGTCGGGATCCAGGGCTAAGCTAGTCCAGGCTGAGGTCCCACCCTGCGTAACCCACCGAGTCCTCTTTTCCTGGCCAGGCAATCTATAATCACCTTCCTAAGAGATGCACAAGCAGGGGAATAACCCCAGAGCCGCTTGAGACCTGCAAGTACCATACGCTGTGGCTAAAAAGATTTGATGGCCTGAAATTCCATAGAGATACGATGGCTTTTTATCATTCTTCTAATAAGTCTCTGCATTATCAAATATATTTTTATTCTTTCTTTGGAGTAAGCTTTAAAATGTTAGGAATAATAAACATGCGATAAAAGAATACCAGCATATTAATAACCACGACACACTACCTAGCAGTAGCACGGGGACAACTGATGCCAACTGCCACTCTTGATTTTACACATTGTTTTTGGCACAGCAGCCCAGTCAACTCTGAACACATGCCATGCTGTATTTTTTAAGCCACTCTGCCTCTAACCCAGGTCTGATCTCTTGAGATCCCCAGGCTCTTCTCCGAGAAGATGAATGCTCCCAACTCCCCAACAGTCCTCCATGCTGTGCAGAACAGGGCCCCTGGAAAGCAAAGCTCTCGAGGAGCAGACCATGCTCTTCTCTACGGGGATTTAACATAAGCAGCACTTGGCAGATTATTTTCATTTTCCCTCTGAAAAAAAAAAAATCTGATTAGCAACAGGCTTTTTCCCCGGGGGTTTGGTAAAGGGAAACCACAAACAATTACCAAAACACACTGATTAAAAATTTATCCTTCCAGGCTTGTAAGTGCCAAAACACACAGTGAATTCTTGATTACCCCAGAAGGTCCGAGTGATCACTGCTGCTCCAAAAACACAAGTCCCATCACTGAAACCACGGGAGAAGTTGGAATTGGAAGGCCTGGACCCGCTGCTGAGCAGCCTGCAGCACAACTGCCAGAGACTTCACAAACAGCCCCAACCTCCGGATACAACGTCCAGTAGGGAACACAGCAGAGGGGTTTTGTAAACACTCTTCATCAGCACGATGCTGCTGAGCTGAAACTGCACCGACCACAGGGGTTAAACAATGCCGGTGGCTTCCTACCCTTCCCGCAGCGTCCACGCAAGACGCACGGCCATAGACAAACCCACCACTGTGAGTCCCAGCGAGATGGAGGAAGGAGCTCCGGCATCACTTGCAGAGCAGTCACACAATGATCTATTTGATTACTGAAGCACTTGGTTAAATTACTGTGGCTTGCTTCAGGAGGAGGCTGCCAAATACATTTTCAGTTTTTAATTTAGGGTTTCTCTTTTTTATGCTCCATTGTCTCTAATAGCCTCTTAGATGCTTGAAAATAAAGTTGATTTCCCTGCCAATTTAATCCTCTCTCTGTGTGACAAATATCGTTATTCCCCCAGCTGCCTTCTCCCACACACACTGTTTTTATGCAGAATAAGCCAACGGGGCAGTAATGCCTTTAGATCCTTTAACAGCATTATCAATGGGATCATCAAAATAGCCAGCAATTTGGGACAAGATTCTTGTTTAACCTGAGGTCTTCTTTCCGCCACCGCTCAAAAGATTACACAGTCCTGCACAAAGTCTGGCTTATGTAAATCCCTCTGCCTCTACAGATAGATCACACCTTTTTAAGTTCCTTCTTGGCAGCAACTTCAACACACAGGCTAAGACAGCTCCGCTTTGGAAATAAAGAATTGCTGTTTTACCGACATTAGGATACAAAAAGCCCCTTGGATAATAAAAATAGGTCCCACCACGCGGCTCTACCCCTCGTGGCTTGTTCTTGGCCCATTTGCAGCTTCCTTCCTCCTCTCTTTCCTAATCCCTCCAGGAGCCCATCTCCAGGCACCAGAAAAGGACAGAGAATCAAATCTTCTTGAAAAAGTTACCTGGATCTGGAACCCACCTACTTTCCACCTGGTGCCTGTTACCAGGAAAAAGGAAATGATGAATAAGAATTTGTTCAAACAACATTATTATTCACATAAATATTTGTAGGTACTTTTCTTCATATAATTTTCCACCTCCCCTCACCTCTAGGATATATATAAAAATGCCTAAAAAATTAAAATATAGCTGGGTCCAATGTCCCAGAGAGAAGCAGCTGCTCTGCAAAAAAGAGGACAAAGACAAAAATAACCTAGAAAGAAAGGAAGAGTGGGTAAGAGAGGCCAAGATGGCCAAAAATAAGCTTGACGGTTAATGAAATCAGTTAAAATGGGGTTAGAAGTGCAGGTCTTCAAGCAGCGTTCATACTACAGATCTTTCCCCAGAGGATTAAGTGATGGACATTCGGGGTAAGGTAAGCAACAGGAAGTACGCACCAAGTAGAACTGAGCTGTTTTTTTCTCTCATCATTGCAATTCTGGCTGCACGAGGTCAGCAAGGAACATACTACGTATATCTTTATTTACCCAGAGATAGGTGAATTAAACTTTCTTAATGTGAGTGAGGAAAATACAAGGCATTGGGAATAATAAAAAGTTACAAGAATTTACCAAATTTCTTATTCACTTGTTTCTGATCCATTTCTACTGATTCCTCACTTCGTCAACATAATTTTCATCCAGAAATATTACAAGGGGTGTCTCCAGTGATCCCTTACTGTCAGACATTAACTGTATGTCTGCCTACCCCATCCCTGCTGGCTCTGAATGTCACTATAGCAGAAGCCTCGTAATTCAGTGTCTGCTCCTCAGCCGCTGCTATCCACAACCTGAAACCCCTGTCACTTAATGCACATGAAAACAGCAGGTTGCGAACCAGGGGGGCTGGCAAGTGGGCACGCTGTCCACCCTGCCACTCTTGTTGCAGGGATAGCAGCATCTGAACAACAAGGAGGCGTGAAAAGCTGGGAGCAATACTGTGTTAAATGAATCTGGAATGAATCACTGGAGATCATGAGTTTGAACCCCGAGATGGAGCCAGATCTTCAGGGAAAGATTTATCCTTTAGGATAAATCCAGCTCCTGGTGAAGTCTGTAGAAGTCTTCCCAGCAATTTCAAGTGGGAGTGGATTAGGCCACTGACAACCATTGGGCTAGAAGAATTATTCTTAATCTCCGCCCTTCCCCTGGCAGAAATAAACATCTCGTGTAATAACCCCTTCTTCTTGAGCATCTGATCACGGTTTGAACACCATCAATGCAGTGGATGGATATCACTGGGTATTTTAAATTTACAGAACACTGAAGAAAATTATGCTCTAGCCCCCAAGTTTATAAACCAACTAAATTAGTATTTTGGCATGTCTTTACTATATTCCATTTAAGGATCTTAAGTGCTTTAACAGTGCTGGAATTTAATGCTGAACTCTCTTGTGATACATGAAAGTATCACTACTACTTCACTAGCAACAGGGGAAAGTTAAACAACACGACTAAACTCCTAAAGCAAATCAGCATCAGGTCATGTTTCTGGATCCTGAGTCCCTGTCCTTAACCACAAGATAACACACTATTCCACTGCTCCTATTATATTTGAATTACACGTACTTATGTCCAAGCATCAAAAGCGCTTCTACCAATCTCTAATTACTTCCAGGCACGGCAAGAAGATTTCAGGCCTGAACGTTCACAGCACATAGATTATGGTATTAGCCATTCATGAGATATTAGTTGTTAACATTCCCTGATGCTTTGCATTATTTCAGTTTATAATCCCACTCTCAAATAGCATAAAGCATTACTATCTAGCTGGAAGAATTCAAAACATACCTGCGGCAAAATTACGTTGCAACTGAAGTATGCACACACGTAAGGAGAAACGAGAGAGTCAGTACAGCCCTTCTCAGTATCGATATTCCAAATCACAAACCAGAGATTATGACTGTTTATCACCGGGACACTCACGTCTTTATCTTAACAGCATCCTATTTTTTATTGTAGGGAAGGCTACAGGCAGGATGTCCAGCATCGCATGTGAGCGTTAGCTTTGCCACTTTCAACTGCATAGTTAACATAAAACAATTACATATACTTAAACGTTAAATGAGTAGATAAAATACATTTATGCTACAGTGCTAAACACACACCCAGATATCTATACACTACACGTATATGCACACACACATATACATATATATATATATGCCTCTTGGAAATCTCAGGACAGGCAAGGCAAAACAACGGAGAGAGGAGGTTATTGGTGGTTTCACTTATCAAGCAAGACAAATGTAGACTTGATGGAAACACTCAAAGGCTGTTGTCTATCCAGGAGGAGAGAAGCAAAAGTCTTAAGGAAGGACTCGATGGACAAGTGCTTAGAGGACAGGAAAGATGCTCAGACTATTTCTGCTTGGTATTTACTTTGAGGACTAACCATCATCTGCCAAGCTGTATTATCCACAGCGTGTCTGAAAGCGCTTTTAAAATACATTGATTCTTGTTGCCAACTAACGAAACTGCTGTACAAACCGGCTTTGTTTCATTTGCTGTCATTCTTTCAAGTTATCCAACAGGTTCTGATACTCACAAGGCTCTGGTTGACAGGGCAAAGTCACCTGATGCTTTTTGACACCATCAAACAAGAGTTCTGCACCACCTCTGAAATAAAAACAATGAACCACTGAGATTTTGCTTTATTGTCAAAAGGAAGGCAACACAAAAGAGGCGATTTACATAGATGTCCCAACAGAGAAAACAAATGACACAGACTATATTTAGCACAGGATTCCCTTTGTCTTTTTTTCCCCTCTCGCAAACCACAAGTTCGCAGGGGAAGTTGCCATCTCCCATCGCCAACACATACAGGAGGCTCCATCGCGGGCCAGAACCCCACGGTGCCAGGCATCGTCCCAACAGAAGAGGAAAACGGCGCCCGTCCCAACACACTCACAAACCGCCATGCAGCCTCTGGCCTCACGCCTCCCCTCTCCCTTCAGCTACCGGCACCGCCTCAACGCAACCAGTACTACAGCCACCGCACCACAGCCAGCATCGCTCGTCCACACCACCTCTTAGCCAGAAGTCTCACGGCATTTCACAGAACGTGAAAAAACGTAGCATCCTTCTGGAATAAATATTCCCCACCCCTGTTTGCACTTGTAAACAGAGAGGGGAAACAACTCACAGGAGGTCACACAGCATGTCAGCTGCAGAGCCAGCAGTCCTCGAGTCCTGGCAGCCCTTTCTTGATCTACTTACTACCAAGCCTTCCCTCTTATGAGGGACTTGACTGGGAGAAGATGACAAGTTAAAGTAAAAATTAATAAATAAACGCACAATCTTCCTCCACTGAACAACCTGATGAACATCCCTCTTCTGACATTCCGAACACGCTGGGGGACCAGGCTCAGATAACTAAGTGATGGCCTTTGCAAGCACAAGACATCAAGCGTAAGCAAACTACGCAGAGGCTGGCCAATACAGGAGCTGGTCCTCACACCTGAAGAAAATGGGATTTAAATTGGCTCCAGGTACCTAATCTCCTTAGGCTCGTAAAAACAATAATAATTCATTTTTTGCAACTGCAATTTACAAGCCTCAGCAAGCACCTCACCTACATCCCTTTTCTGGAAACAGAACAACTGTGAAAATCTTGGACTTTACAAACATAAATTAGTTTTCCTGATGTTGGGAGACCACAGGCCAAATTCAGTCTTAGAAGACTATAAAACTTCATCATGTTGAGTAGGGACACGGATAATAAACAGGACACATAAGCAGATAGTGTGAGCTCTTGCCTCTAGACTGAACAGGGTGGCCCAAGTTTTAACAATGAGGAAACCCTTAAAAAACTCAACTCACAACTGAAAACCAACTCATTTTCAAAGGGCATATAATTGTGGCAAAATGTTCTTCTAACTGAAACGCAGATTACTTTAGAAAATTTTTCTAAAGAAGTTACTTTCTGGGAACTTAGTGGTGCCTCGCATGCCTTGGAAATCAACATAATAAAGAGAACCATTTAAAATAAATAATCCCCACCTAAATATCAACAAAGATACATCCAGACATTACTAAGTTCCTTTAAATTCAATATCCAGAAATGCCACACTAGGTTTTCTTGGCTCTGCAATTGAAGAGCACAACAGAACCCTTGTTTTACCCTCGGCAGCACTACTTATATGCAGCAACTCTCCTAAAGAGCACTCTGTTGGTGTTCTCCCACCAGCTCACAAAAAATAGTTATCTGAAAATTGAAGCAGCGATTATTAACGTGAGCCGAGATTCATGCGAGAGAACAAGTCACAGCAATTATATGAAAAACATTTTTTTATGTAATGAAAACAAGGTCACGCTTTGTTACAGCGGGAAATGTAGATTGCAAGATAAGGTCCTTCTGTAATGCGCTAGCTGTGGGGAACTCAGCTGCGATTCGTACATAGAGAGCTCATTTATGCATTTCCAAGGGAAGCAAAAATGCATCTCACTCTTCTGGGAAAATTAGGAGAGTTGCTGCAGCTGGAAGTGGGAAAGACTGAGGAAAGGATTCTTAAGGAGAAGGGTATTTAAAGGGTTATGACATCTCTGTGTTTGTGAAAGGGTGGGAAAAAGCAAATAAATAGTAGTCTTTTAGCTTCTGCTAAAAGGAGGCTTTAAAAAAATAGCACAAGTATTTCCATAAATGCGCACAGACTTCCAGCGCAAACACTTTAACTTCCCAGCGACAGAGCATTAGCAAGGCAGGTCCCACAGCAACAAAGACCTGAAAACCGAGATGCTACAAAGCAGGAACCCGGCTATTTTACACTGAACTGAAATAACTGAAAGACAAAGCAAAGCGAGTGCACACGCACACATATATACAGACACACGCACATATACACACAGAGAAAAAAAGCCGAAAAACGAGTGGAAGGTTTTTATAAATAATTTTAATAATTTAAAAAAAGAAAAAAATAAAAGGTTAAAAGGGAGAAAGGAAAGGACTTGTACGAGACGCTCACACAGAGCCATAGGCAAGGCCACGCCGCCGCCCCGGCGGAGAAGGGCACGGCAGGGCGGCGCGGCCCGGGCCCAGTCCCGCGCTGCCTGGGCCGCACCGGTGGGGCCGGGGCCGCAGCGCTGCGGGAAGGCACCCCGGCCGTGCCTGACACCCCGGCCTGGTTCCCCGGGGGTGACTGCACCCGAAGCCCCGCCACAGCGGCGGCACCCGGGCCCAGAGGAGCTCGCAGCGGGCCCGAAGGCCGCGCACAACAGCCGCTCCGCCTCAGGGCCGCCGCCGCCGCCTCACCGAGGGGCCCAGCCCGACCCTACCCCTCCGCCCGGGTCCCCGGCCCCCGCTGCGGC
>KZ509362.1:19116-31706 GCA_002844005.1 Limosa lapponica baueri | reverse complement strand
TCTTCAAGCTGATGGTAGAAGAGGTTCAAGTGAAACATGGTTGTTTGTAACCCTGCTCTCTCCAAAGCAAGTTTTAGACTGGATTCCCTGAGATCAGGTGAATGTAGGAGACAGCCTCCACTTCCACTGAGGAGTATGTCAGAGCAAGCCCTGCCCCTTCTGATCCGCTCATGCAAATAATACTTCTTTGAGCAACTGCTTGCCCTGGGAAAGCCACTGGCCATGCCATTCCCAGGGCTTACAAAGCAAGTTCCCGTTCTGAGCACGGCCCTTGGCCTGACAGAGATCAAAGCACTGGATGAATGTCCAAAAGAGAGGAGAAAAGCTAAGAAATAGCTGCTGGTGCGCACAAAGATGTAGTGTTTGCTTCCCTGAAATGCACATAAGCTTGCATTTTGCCTTTCTGGCCCATCGCCTTGTCTGCTGGTAAAGTACAGTGAGAGAGTGTCAGACACGTGCTATCTCCTAACACTGCGTGCCGGGCTGCCTGAACTGCTGCTGTGACTACATGTGCCCATCCCTCCAGAGCACGTATCGACGAGCAGTCTGTGCCGGAGCTGGGCAGACAGCAGCCTGCATTCATTTCCACAGAATTTCCTCCTGATTCTTGTTGAAAAACACGGAAGAGTTTGTTTAAATGGCACTCAGATGCCATGGTGACTGGTGGGATGAGGAGAAAAGAGTTAACCTTGCACATTCCATTGGGAAAAACCCTCCCACCCCTTCTGGGAGGAAGATGTGTCCTCAGCGACTCACTGCACAGCAGTGCCTCTAATCACATTCGCAGCAGTGACAGGCAACACACAGAAAACAGCCTCTGGAGCTAACAGGGCAAGCTGAGGTTGTGTCACAACATCCCTTCCTCTCCAGAGGGTAAACATCACCCTCTGCGAGCCAGTCCCAGTTGCTGACCATGCATAAGTTCAGCTTCTTCCTTTGTGGTAAGACAGCCTGCCTGGAAACAGCAGTGCCTGATACAGAGGTGCTTCTGCAGCATCGGTGCTTTCATCAGTCTTGGTGCTGGAGAGGGAAGAGCCCCACCTTCCCCAGAGCAAGAACAAGGGTGGCAATCTGCCTGTATCAGGCAGGGCATGAGGCCATTAACTGTGCCACCACAGAGAGAGCAACTCATGGAGAATGGCCAATGGCCCTCTGACTCCACAAACATTGACTGTGCAACCACTGGAGCCCACAGGGCACTGCCAGCCAAGCCTGGAGGACACACTGCGGCCCCCCAGAACGTAGGTATCCTGCAGTCAGGTGTCTGCCTGGAGAGCAACAGGAGGATACTCAGTATGAGACAAAGCAAGCTCTCCAAACCCACATCTGCATTCTGGGACAAGCACCATAGAGACAGCAATAACCCTCTCTTCATGCCATGCTGCCCAGGTCAGTGTCAGTGGTCACATCATTGCTTGCAGGGATCTGAGTACAGATCACAAAACCCCTCAAAATGACTGCAGTTTCCATGATCACGCCAAGTTCCTTACCACATACTCATCCTCGTAACCTTCGTCATCCGTCTCACCCGTGTTGGGATCACAGTCCTTGACAGTGAACTTCATCATGCAGCTGAAGGTACAGGCCACTGGAAATGGGGGAGGAAAAGGCAAAGCTTGCATTACCACCAGACTCCACTACCTCAGGGCAGAAGGGGGCTGGGAAACTTGGGGCAGCTGGGTTCTCCCCCTCACTGTCAGCAGCACAGGCTTAGCTCTCTAACAGCTTCTGTCTCTCAAGGACAAGGTATTTATTTATAATATTAAGGCTAGCAAACAGTGATAACAACAGGTTCGTGATGGTTGTACAAGACCATAATCCTCAGATCAAGCACTGTTACTGATGAACCTCAAGTTGTGCTGGGAATTCTAACTAGGCACGTCCCTTGTGAAGAGGCAAGATCCTTATCTAGAGATTGGTGCATGCGCCTCTGAAATGAAACCACCTTGAGCTGCAACACAGCAGCTGGGAGAGGAAGCGATGACTCATCCCCGGGAAGGTGGGCACTGCTGGGTGAAGGGCAACACGCGCAGGTGAGCAGTCCCAGAACACAAACCAGGGAGACCAGAGCACAGACAAGGCCTGGTCCATGGTGTGGACAGTGACAAATGAGGGGATGTTCAGCTCAAATAGACATCCCTGAAATTCAAGCAGTTTGTCCGAAACACTCCTTTGCTACTTGGAGCACCTGGGCACTCACAGCAATTTACAAGTACCAGCCTCCTCACATACTAACACAAAGAATAGACAGGCTAAGGAAGGCGCCAGGGCGCGTGGGGGAAAACTCAGCAGAGAGCTGAATGCTCCTCTGCCAGCTCCCATAGCCTGACCTGACCATGCTACAGCACAAGGGAACCAGGAGAAGAGAAGGGAGGCCTGACAGCCCCCAAACAGCAAGGAGAAGTCATGCTCAGCATCACTCAGGGCTGCACCCACACACAGGCTATAAATATCTGGCTAGGATGCAAGGTAGAATGTGTGGGGGCGAGGAACACAGTACGCTTAATTTGGGGGACGCCAGGAAAACACAGAGGGCAAACTGTTTACCTGCTGTTGGATCCTCTTCAGACAGTGCCACCAGCGTGTAGCAGGTACCCGGCTGGTTATACACCAGGGTTTTGGCAGGTACATATCCAATGACCTCATACCCCTCTGTTGGCTCCATCTGCACCGTGACATTCTCCAGGATCTGATCGTTCAGGGTGTTTGTGCAGTCAAACTAAACAGGGGAGGGGAGAGCAGCAACAGCTTGAAGCTCCTCACTACAGACCTCACAGGAGACTCACTTCAGGCAGAGTGGGAGCAGGGTGTCAACTTGCGAACCCCTCGCTCTTTGTTTTTTCAACAGTGCATCTTGCTACCAGCTGGCTGGTTATAGGGCTCACAGGTTCCAGTTTAGTCACAGAGCAACTATGACTAAAAACTACACATTTAAATGCTTCAAGGGAGAAACTGAAACCCTGCAGGGGACCCCAGTGCTCCAGCAAACTCCCCCTCCCCCCCCACTTAAAAAGAACCAGCACACAACTATCCGCACACTCTGCAACCCAGGCAGGAGCACAAATTCAGCAAGGGCAGGGATGTGTCAGCTTCTGACTCTGTCAGTTCACCAGTTAGTGTGGAATGTTTTCCTCTAAGTGTACTTTGTCCTTTCTCCCCGGATAGTAATTCCCAGGTTAACTCTTTGCTGTATGGAAATGTGAGCACTGTGTCACATACATCTTCTCGCTTGATGCTACAGGGACAGAGTGACCGATAGCACATGGGAAGATGATCCCTTGCACGGCTCAAACTAGGGGTAGTTTGAGCAAGTTTCAGCAAGCTTAATCATTTCAGCAAGTCTAAAATTGCTGATTAGACTTAGTTCCAGCTGCAATGACAAGTCACTTAACCTCATACAATTGCATCTGGTGGACGGACAACAGCAACAAAGATCAAACCCTGTGAGGGCTGTGTCGGCAGTTCTGAGCTTTCGAGGACAGAGCTGGCTAAGGACAAAACACGGCCACTCACAGGCTGGCGTAGGACTCACTGTGCCTTGAACTCCCCGAGGCCCAGGCAAAGATGCTGGGACATCGATCCTAACATCTCACATGTAGCAGCGGGGCGGTACAGCCAAGGCTGAGAGGTACAGAAACAAGCACCTGTACTACACATGCTTGAACAAAAACGCAGGGGATGAAGAGCTCTCCCCCACCACGTCCCTTTCTTGGGTTCCTTTTTCAGCATCTCAAATAGAGCTTCACTCTTTTATGCCCAAAGAACATGCTCGGGGACCCCGAGAGAAAAACAGAGCTTCTCTTGCCAACTGCTCAGTAAGAACAGCCCCACCTAGTGCTTCTCTGATTTATTTGGACTGTACGTGTAAGCATTGTTCAGCCACACACACACTCCCTAATAATCTTTTTCTGTGGATCTGCTGCCCTGGTTGGGACACTAAGGATTCCTCATTGCAGTGACGTGGTCTGAACACAGATATTCCTGAGCTATTTCTTCCCAGTGGAACTTTTAACCAATCAGGAGCTTATTTTCCAATCCTCTTTCAGCACCACATGCCATAGCTACCCACCTGGAACACCATGTGGCTGACAAACGTGTGCTTGGTGCAACGAACCACGTACTCCGTTTCCAGCTCTGTCAGGGCAACAGGCTCTGGGGAAGACTTGAAGAGCGGGCCCAGTCCCCGAAACTCTGGAATTGCCCCCAGTTGCTCTGAAACAGAGGACACAGAAACCATTGCCTTCCCCAACCCACAGGAAGGTGTTAGCAGTTTCAAACCCCTCATTTAAGCTGCCAGAAGGTGCTGCAGCAAGGAACTATCACACATCCATAAATGTTCACTGGGGACTTTTAAAATTAAAGGCAGAATCATCCTTTGCTGACATCTAGTGCAATCTAGACAGAACAGGACTGCAGGCACCCCCTACCCCCCAGGAGGGAACAGCAGACTTGCAGTGGGGAGCCCATGTCACCCTGAAAGGAGATGGGAGGGGCCAGACAGACTCATCAAGAGGTGGCTGTTTTGTTCTCACAGACAGGTGTAGGAGAGGCCTTGCATCAGTTTACCTTGGAATATTTCTTGCCGTGTTGCTGCCACCTTCTCTGGCTGTTTGACTACAGCAACAGGGGCATTTTCTGCAGGAGAAAAAGAGAAAAAAAAACACCCAAAAGATTTGAACATGAAGAGTAAGACTTAGAATCAGAAAACGGGCTAATGCCTGGAGAGGGATTTGAATAAGCAAAGGAAGAGAGCTCATTTCTCACCTTGCTATGGACTAGACCCCCGTATTTAGCTTCCTAAACACCTTTGGAACTGCAGCAGCTCCAATGAGGATTACCAGCTACTACTATTATTAGTAGTTGGACTAAACCAAAACACTAACGTGGGAGCAACCAGATTTGTTGGCTGTAGTCTTTACAGAAGATATAATTCCACAAAATTCAACTAGGATGGAGGTCAGCAATTCCCAGCAGGCCCGATATAATCTATTGTCCAAGGGCTGGAGCTGCTAGGGAATTACTAGCCATTTGGACAGGTATTCAGGGGACTGTTCCTCACCTGCTCTTTGCTCGATGATAGGAGCTGTTGCCAAAGGAACGGATTTCAAGTCAAAGGGTTTCTCAGAGGGCTCCAGGGTGTACTGATGCAGAGCCCTCTCCAGGCCAGGGATGGACACTGTCAAACCTGGAGACAGAAGGGACAGGTCACTGAACCCACAGATAATGCCAGTTCGTGTTCACTTGTTAAACCAGGAAGGAGGAGGTGCAGACTTTTTTTGAGGACTTCCTGCCTTACCATTCAGGATGTAGCCAGCATTGAGGGCTTTCTGCTTCTGCTCCAGAACATTCAGGTAGAAGGTGGCTCTGTCTCTCACTTCGTTGTCATCATCCATCACACACCTGGGAGGAAAGTAGAAAACCTTCTTCAGTACAAGGCAGCGGAGTCCACACCAATGAATCCAGGTGACTAAGCCACCTTACAGGGCCAGAAAGAACATGCCATTGAAGACAACCGGCAATCTACTAGTAATTGTATTAGACAAGCAATCATCCACCACACTTTGAGGTGCTGAATGCAGTGGTGATCCCATCACAGGATCCCACTGCACCTTCTCAGGCCCACAGCTAGAAGAGACTAGACATGCATGATGATGCTAACAAGCTCTCAAGCAAACAGGGGTTTTCACACAGGATGTTGAGAAACTTTGAGGTACAACTCACCTTTTCAGTAACACCAAGATACTGGGTAACATCTCCTCATTCTGGGCTCCAAACTTGGCCAGGGCACTTACAGCACCTGTTAAAACAAGTTATGAAAACAGAATTAGAAAGCAAAGAAGTCATCTGAAGTTTCTTCCATTTACTGGCCTTGTTCAAATGTCAGGTCAGAGACAGCAGCATTAGTATAAAGCATCACTGTGACTAGAAAGAGGCAGATGTATTACAGTGAAGTGCCTGCAAACCTCCTCTGTCTAGTTTCAGAGTCGCTACAGCTCCCTCCCCATTTCTCAGCTTCTGGCCACCTCTTCCATCAATACTACTGCAGGATTTTGGCTGTGTAAAAAGATCTGCTCTGGACTAGAGCGAATCACAATCCTCAAAATGTTCATGCACTATACTTCCTTGAAGATTTGTCATAGGACAGACAGCTTTCCAGGTCTGCGTCTTACCTGCCCGGACTTCTTCATGCTCCAGGACAACCCTGTTGTAGATGAAGCGAATGTATTTGGAGGGGTTATTGGTCTTGGGCCCTTCCTGCCCCAAGAGGTGGAGGATACGAGTGGCCAGCACAGTGAACTCGCAGTCCTCAATGAATTCGCAGAGGTGAGACAGGCCTGTCTCTTTGCTCTCTGAGTTCTCCTCAATGATGCTGATGATGCAATCCACAATGGCTCGCTTGTACTCAAAGCCGCCCTGGGGAGCAAAGGGAACTGCTCAGCTGGAAATCTCGAAGTATTTTAGAGACTCTGAACTGGCCAGACAGGAAAAAAAATTACCTTTGCAAAGGTCACTCGCACTCAGTGCTTTTAATCTGTGTTTGAAAGGAGAGGGGCAGTAATGCTGCCCTCGCTTTTGACCCTCTTTACACCCAGAGGACCAGCTAATATTCAAGCTCACTTGCCATCTCCCTTCAGTATGGCTACAGTGAAGAAAACAAATCAAGTCCTAAAGAGGATAAAAGAATCTATCAACCTGAAGGGTTTATATCTTTTCCAAAATCCTCTGCTGCTAGAATTAGTGCATAGAAACAGCCATATGGGAGGAGAAAAAACCCAACCCTCTTTCCCTTTAGCACCAGACATCTGAGGATGAATCACAAGAGAAATATATTAAGGATCATATCTGCCACAGCAGGACCCAGCAAATAGCCCCATTAGTGTGGGAAGACAGGCAATCAATACCTCCCCAGGCACACCCCATAACCTGACACGCCATTAGGGCCTGGTTATCTTCAGACGTTGTTTACTGGTGTCCTCAATACACACTAAGGGATTAAACCACACACTATCCTCCACCAATTACATGCACAGTGCAGGGCATCTGGGGGATCTTTCTGGAGCTACTTTGGATTAGAAAAGCTGTAATATAGAATACTTTGAACTACAAAACCACAGAAAATCCACCCACAGAAAATCTGGGAAATGAGAATGGTCCATTTTTCACAGCAGCAAAATGAGAGGCTCTGGTTTGTTTCCAAACGACAGGCTGTAATTGGCAGAAAGTGATGTCAGAGCGAGCAGTGGTGCCAGCTGTGCGGCAGGCACGTTCGCTCATTTAGAAACGGCCTCAGCAAACCTCTGTAAAGCTGTCTTTCTGCAATTCTATGTCTGACTGAATGCAGAGAATGGTTACAGGTTCTCGTGATCCCTTCACTGCCACAGCACAGAGAACAGAACAAAAGCAGTCCTGTGTCATCAATAAAGAGGTTGTTACCAAATCTTTGTGTATGACAAAACTTCTTGGAATTTGCTGTCAAAGTATAAAAGAAAGCTGGTTCAAATGTGAAACACACATGGACTGCCAACAGACCTGCTGTTGCCTGCATTTGCTTTGGGAGTTAATAAACCCCCAGAAAAATCAAAGAATGAAAACCACGTTAAAAATATGCCTGGCAGTATGCATATAACTATCGTGCACAGCTGGCCATTTCTGCCAGTTAGACTGCAAACCTTTTGAGAGAGAGCACAGCGTTACCAGTAAAAGTTTGACTCACAGCGGCCAAGGTGCAGTCCTGCCATTCATACAAACAAGGAACACAAAGTAGTTGTCCTGCAAACTTACCTCTTCCCGAAGCATAGTGAAGAGGAAGTTCATGAGGACGGCGTGTTTGCGAGGATACTTCTGACACAGTGCATTGATGGCCTGCACCACCACAACCTGGAGGAAAAGTAGGTGTGGGTAGGAAAAAATAGTTTAATTGTGTCAATTTTGTGCTGGTCTCTAGCCAGAAAACTATGGGTTTGCCTTTACTTATCCAGGAGGTACAATCCTAGGAATTGGAGGAAACTGATCTTTATGCATTGGCCAGTCCCCAGAAAAAGCCCACACCCACTGGAAAGAAGAAAAAGAGATTTAATTCTCAAAGGGCGTCTCCCCAGAAAAGAGCACGTGACTTTGGAGCTGGGTGCTGTACAATCGAGGCATGGCTTTGGCCGATAGCCTCAGATTCTTTCTCCTCCCTGCAAATACTCTGCAGCCTAGATCCTGGAAGCAGCTCCAGACAGGTTTCAGGGTACACACACAAACATGGACAAAGACCAAAGGGTTTCTTAGGATCCTGCATGTTCTTCTTCCTCCCACTTCCTTACTTTGAACTCATCTGAGATTTCTGACATGAAAGAGGAGATCTGCTTCATGAGGCGGTCGATGCTGCTCTCACTGCCGGTTTTCAGCAGCGTGGTGATGGCCAGGGTGGCTATGCTGCGGTTGGAGTCCGTCACAAGGTTCTCCAGGTCTAGATTACAGGCAGTCACAGCGGAGGGGTGCTTCATGGCCACCTAGAACAGAGAAGGAAGAGTGGAAATCACTCAATAGATGCAATAGGCCCAGCTGGCAACAACCACCCAATTTTTATAAGCTCTCACTCCTTCCTCTAAAAATAAACGCTACAGATTGTACACGAAGGTCATCTCAGACAAACAACTCATCTGAGGTTAAAGTAACAAGGTCTCTCTTCCTGCAGAATTGCATCTCTTGCTGGAAGAGAAGCAGTAGTAATAAACGATCTTTTACTATTTTTAACTCTCTCAATTTTCCTCTATATATTAAGAAAAGAAAGCTGTGAACAAAAATTCAGCGAGCCTAGCTGTGCAGAACAGCTTTGTGGGTGGAAGCACAGCAGTTACCAGACACTGCCATTCTGTGGTGGTTTGTTTTTTTTTTTTTTCTCTTTTTCAAGAGTTTACAAGGTCAAGGGAAAAGCTGGAGCAAAGACTGCCAGGGAGCAGACAAGAAGCAGCATCAAGGCTTGATCCCTGTTTCATAAGGAGCTCCTTCACCACGGGAAGCTCAGAAGGGAAAGCAGTAACATGCAAGACCAGTGACCCTCTTATAGAGACCTGTGAAAATGACTGGAGTTTTTTTTTTTCTTTTGTAAAGTGTTCTTTAAGGTTTTATTTCATTCACAAAGCAATTAGATGTAAGGCTGTAGCCCAGGGCAGAGGTTATTCACACAAAATCATCACGCAATCTGCCCCCCTTTCTCTTCTGAAGCCTGCACCTCCCTGCACATGAGAAACTATTACAGCTCCCAAGAGACCAGCTCCTACCTTGTTGAGAGTACGGACGGCTGCGTATCTCAGTGCCGCTTTCGGGGAGCTGCAGAACAGCTGCAAAACTGCAAGGCAGGAAAACCAACAAAGGCAGATGTTTAGGCAATCTATTATTGAGAAGTGATCCACACCTAAAGCAAGAGTTCCAATGAAGAGACAGCTGAAAGCACACACAATCAGAAGCACACTTAAGAAGCAACTGTGAGTTTACCAGCCTCCTCCCTCCCTCGCTGTTGTCCCCTTCGCCACACATCCCTGCTGACAACTAGCTCTTACCCACCTCTCTCTTCTTCCACGGTGCTGCCATCCCTCACTCCTCTTGAAAGCCAATTTCATACCTTGTCACCTTTCCTATTAAGTCAATTTGAACTGCTCCTCTCCATTTCTATGCAAACCCTGTTCCTTTCCCAGGGCTGGCCCATGAAGGGCACACTGCCTGTGCAGAGAGGTGACACACAGCCTCCCTACCTGCCAGCAGTCCCAGCTCAGGACAACCTCTGGACTGGACTGGACTGAGCTGGGAAGGCAGAACCCCAACAGCTTGGCTTCTTGCAGTGTTATACTCAGTCTAAAGCTGGGAGATTTATCAGTTAGAATTCAGCCCTGTTTCACAGGAAAAAAAAGACCCCTCCAGTAACCCACACTTGAACACACCAGGAAAATACAGTTACAGGAGCAAAGCTGTTCACACCCAGCACGGGCTCTCAGCAGCAGCATAAAGCAACAAAGGGTACGGCAGCATTACAAGCCTGAAACTACACAAGGCCCTTGTTTCTTGGGGTGATCAGCAGGTATCACCACTGCAGGTCCATAATTCCCTCGCCATCGCCATGAGCATCCCATTTACCTGAGACAGCCGGAGCCAGCTCTTTGGCAGTGCAGTTGGGCAGGTTAACGATGGCAGACGCAGCTTCGTAGACCACCATCTCGTGCTTGTTTCTCAGGCAGCTCTCGATGAAATCGAACAGGGGGCTATCACGGCTAAGGGATAAAAAAAACCCACAAGAATTAATTAAAACAAAGGTGCTAACAGAAACGAAGAATCTGGCAGCAGAAATGGGCAGGTCCCATAACCTGCAAAAAGTTAAAAGCAGCCATAAATCCACAGTCCCCAGTTTTGATAGTGGTCATTATACAGTATTTCCAGCATGCTTGAGCTGGAAGTCAGGCTGCCCAGGCTGTCTGAGAAGGCACCCACTGCTTTATGAGCTAAAGGGAATCTCCCTTAGCCTTCACACACTGAGAGCTCACCGTACATACCAAAGTCTTATCCACATGGAAGTCACACTGCATGTGTGACAGAAATAATTATGGAAGACAGAGAAAATGAAGTAGAATAATAAAGAACAGCCATGCAAAACAGGCAAGAGAAACACAAAAGTGTTCAATGGGCAAGCACATACACAGACAAAACTCACAGAAGCCATGTCATAACAACACAAAAGCATCCTGTATTTTCTCTGCTGCCTTTTAACCAACAATAAGAGGGTAGAAGCTGCATGCCGCTCTCCAAAGACAGAAATAATTGCCCTCACGACATGGCAAGTGAGCCTGCAAGAGGAGGTGGAAGCAGGACCCAAGGAAATTGTTCCAGCAGGGCAAAGGAGCCTCCTCACCTGCCAGCCTCTTCCTCCAGCAGCTTGCTGGCTATTCGAATCATCATGCAGTAGGCAAATGGTGACTTGAGGCCATGGCGCGTGAACTTGCTGAGCATCTTGTTGACTGCCAGGCGGTCATTCTTCCGCACGTGGTAGAGCAAGCCCAGAGCATGATACTGCACAGGGAAAGAGACTGTCACAAACCCACAGTGTGCTCTTTCCGCTTTTATCCCCTCTGTTGCCCAGAAGTGCCCAGCTGAGCTCTAGTAGTTTGCTCCACTGCCAGCTGCTGCTTACTATTCCCTGTGCTGGCAGTGGGTTTCCTACCTGCACCATGATATTGTCGCTGGAAGCTGCCTCCTGAGCCTCGTTCACCCAGCGTTTCACCACATCATAACTGGTCTTCAACAGGTGCTGGGGGGAGACAAAGCCACAGACAACCCGTGAGGGAAGGATGGAGGAAGCTTTGGGAATTGCAGCTCATATTAAGCAGCAGCAAGCCCTCCCCATGAGGGCACTGGTGGCAGCAACTTACAGAGGAGCAGAGGATTAGCATGTAGAGACCTGCAGAAACCCAGCTGTGACAGCTGTGGCCTCAAGAGGTCAATGATCTCCCACAAAGTCAGCACCAATCCCTCAGTTCAAAAATTAGGGAACAGTGACAATGAAACCCTGGAACTCCCAAGATGTCCAGTCCCACCACAGATGACTGCTTCCCAGCTTGACTGTCCCTCAGGCCCAGCCTGCAGCAAGTACATACCAAGGAGGACACCAGAGCAGAGCTGGATACACTTGGCACTTTGTCAACAATGGCCTGCTTCATGTAACGCTCAATGGCCTGCAACATGGTGCTCTGCAGGGAAAGGGAAACAACAGCTGACATGGAAAAGCCATCAGGACTGTGAAAGAGGAGATGCAAAGGCATGAAAAGCAGGGTGAAATGTGGGATGGGGTAGTAGGGAAAGGTGAAGGGCCTAGGGCTGCCCCAAGGGAAAAGCAGCACTTACATCAGTGATTTGACAGAGCGCTCTCACAGCAGGGCCTCGGTAATTGTCATCCTTCCCAGTCATGTCTTTGGTTAAGCTGGTTGAAAACAGGAAGCTCTCAATACTGCACTCCTCCTGAGCCAGCAGCTCTCAGGTGCTCGTGCAGCGCATGCAGAGCAGCAGGCAGCCAGCATCACAGCTGAATGCCAAGCAGGCAACTGCAGGTCTTGGGCAAGTCCCACCAGGGTGGGAAGGTGGGAGGAAAAGATCAGCCCTCGGGTGGCAAGCCCATCAGCAGGCTGTACGAGCTCCTGATCGAGGCTGGAGTGCACACACACGGCCCTGAGACATTTGCCTTCCTTAATGAACACTCATTCCCACTTTTTCCCCAGGATCCCAGTCAGTGTGAAACAGTCAATGAGGGGACAGGAGTTCATCACATCACGGCACTTGGAACTGACTTCTGCCTGCTGCATGGCCTCTGCCCTCAGTAAACCCTGTACCCTCATGCTCCTGTCTCCTGAGACAGCACTGGCCTTTCGGTGGGATGATCAGCAATTTGGGATTTACAGAGGGAATTTTGTTTGCCAGTGAATTCACATCCTGTGCTGCTAACAGGAGCAGTAAATCCCTGTCTACCTGTTGAAAGCCTTGGGATTTATGCCAGAAATCTTCAAAGAGCTTCAAGGCGTTTAGATAGGAAATTAGGAGTTTATGGAGCACCCTTTTGCAAA
>KZ509362.1:0-12848 GCA_002844005.1 Limosa lapponica baueri | reverse complement strand
AGGGGGGCCGGAGCAAGGCGGGGGCGCACTGGGACTTGGAGAGGGGCGATGGGGCAGGCGGTGGGAAGGGCGAGGTGCTGGCAGGGGCTCGGTGCCCCTGGGATGAGGGGGCAATGGAGAGGAACCCCCTTCTGGGGTCGTGCGGTTGTCACCTGGACTGCCTGCCCTGGAGCGTCCCTGCTGTGACATAGAGTCACCAGCAGCTCCTCCCGTGTCCCCACTGCCACCAGCACCCCATCCTGTACCCCGCACCTGAAAACTGTCGGGCTCAGCCCCGTGGCACCCACCCCCTACAGTGGAGTGTTCCCGGGGGTCCAGCGCTGCCCGGGCATCGCCTGAGCCCTGGGGCCAGCAGGGAAGGCAAAGGACCAGTTACTCACCCTGCCACCTCACCCCAACCCACCCATCTGCCTGCACATCCCTTCCCCGGCTTCCGAAATACGTCCCTCCCGCGGGGCCTGGGGTCACCCTGATTTCTCCTGCCCCCTTCCCAAAGCCAGCGCCCGCAAAGGGGCTGCGCTCACCCTGCAGCAGGTACTCCTCGAAGAGCATGGCCGTGTCCCCCACCAGCTCCAGCAGGCCCCCCGGCAGGTGTCCCCCAGCCTCTGTCTCCCTCGCACCGCCCTGTACTTTGCACGGGGCGGCCGCACTCTGCTCCGCGCCGCTCTTATCTCCCAGCCTCACCGAAGACGGCGGCTCCGCTGGCACAACGTGACGTCCCCGTTGGCCCAGAGCTGCTGCGGGCACCCCGGCCCCGCTGCCAGTGCAAGGTGTGACACATCTCATTTGGGGCTTAACGAGCTTTGGTCCCCAGCCTGGGATGTGCCCCCACTGCAGCTCTGGGGAGAGGGAATATAAAACGGGGGCAGGAGAGGGGTGCAGGACTGGTATAAACCATGACAAGTTGCATTCAATGCCACCTTTTATTGTGCACACTTGCCACCACCAGCTTCCAGGCTCAGCTGAGCTTTGGAGAGGACTTTTGTGTGTCACAGCCACCCGGAGAGGGACAGCATGTGGGAAAACCTGCCTGGCTGGATGCAGCCCGTTTGGAGACATCCCAGTGGTGGGTGAGTGAGGAACAAAGCAGGGCACAGAAATCCCTGTGGTGCCCAGGGCTGGGACCTGGCTTTGCTCTGGGGCTGGCCCTGGTGAAGGCAAACCCAGCTGTATCTTCTCTGGTCGTGCTGAGGTGACAGCTCTTGAACCAAATCCTCCCATGGCTGCTGCTTGTGCCATGGGTGCCAGGACTGGGGGGATGAGGTGCGATGCCCGTGGTGTCCCACGGTCACACCAGTGCCACCTCATGGTCCCCTCCACCCGTGTCCCCCAGCAGCCCCTCTGCTTTCCCCATCCCTAGCCAGGGAGGTTTATTTCCTGCGCCCGAGGCGGGCCATCAGCTCAGCGTTGGCAGCCGCCTTGGCCTGCAGCTCCTTCTCTCTGGCCAGGTCGAGCAGGATTTTCAGTACATGGGTGGAGACATCAAGTGACAGGGACACCTTTCGCGCCTTTTTCCTGGGAGCAGGTCTCTTGGTGGCTGGGCTCATTGGCCAGGGCAATGCTTTTCTTGCTGACCCCTCTAGCAGTGGTGAGCTGGCTTTGTCCGGATGAGACCCTTCCCCAGAGTCATGGTCTCTCCTCCTGATTTTGGGGAGATCTGGCAGCATCCCGTTAGCACTGATGGTTTCCTGCCTTGTCAGTTTGCCTCCATCCCTGGCTTGGGGAGCTGATGGGAGCCGCTCGTGGCTCAGCCCCTTCCAAGCTCTTGTCGGTGCCCCAAGGACCACCAGGAAGGTGAGCAGCGTCCTGCAGTGCAGTGGAGCCAGGAGAACCTGCAGGAAGCACACGGCCAGCACTGAACATCGGCCCCCCAGCACACTGCCACAGCCCCCCAGCCCCCCAAGCAAGACACATCCCCTCTGGGGTGCCACATACAGAACCCCCGCTCCTGTCACCAGCTGGCCATGCCTGGCATGGCAGGGGGGAGAGGGGCTCACCTCCCTTTTGAGGAGCTTTCAGTTTTCCACCCTGATTTTAACCTTTTTGCATGGGGTGGAGGGGAAGTTTTGGGGAGGCTGAAGAAGGTGTGGGAAGCAAATCAGCTGGGTGTCCCCATTTTTTCCAACAGCCCCATGCCAGACGCTGGCTGTCGCCTCCATTTCACACCCTCTGCCGCCCAGGGGAAGGGACATTCCCACTCAGGAGGGTGGCAGCGTGGGAACTGTGGCCACTCCCCAGCCCAGACCTGCCCTTTGGCCAGGGAAGCATGACGTGCCCTGGTTTTCGGGGCCAGGAGGGTTGCAGGGCTTTCCTCCTCCCACGCCTTCCCCTGAGGATGCTGTCGTCCCCCCCCCGGGGCTGCTGGGCTCTCTGGGACAAAAGCCACCCGGCTGGGAAGGACACGAGTCACTTAGCCTAAAATACACAGCGTCACTTAGCCTAAAATACACAGTGGGTCGGTGGCAGTGAGGTGACAAGGTCACAAATCCGGCCACGTGCACTGAGTTATGCTGAGCCTCAGCATCTTCTTCCACCCTGTCCTCAGGAAGGGTTCCTGGGGGATGCGGGGTGCTCTACTGTGGGGTAGGGGACAGGGTGGTTGCTGGAGCACTACAACACAAATCCTGCTGTACAGCTGCTTCTCCCCAAAATCAGTGACCTGGCTGGGTTTTCCCAGCTGGAAGAAGGGCAGTGAAATGTGTCCAACCTCCTGCAACCCATCTCCGGGCTGAAACCCTTTGGAAAGGACCGGAGTGGGCAGCTGGAGGCAGTTTAACTCACTGGGAAGCAAGTAATGAAAAGCATCCAACCCCTGCAGCCCGTTTCCCAGCTAACACCCCTCCAGAAAGCACCACCGAAGGGCGCAGCCTCACCATTTTCAGCAGGTCCTTGTCCCCACGGTGTTCAGGCGATGCTCCTGGGGTGTGGGGACCACAAGCTGGGGGTTTGCCTTGCTCCCCACCAAGCCCTGGCTCTTATCCTGCCCCCAGCTCCACCTCCAACCCACAGAGTGGGTGATGGTGACACGCAGGGCGGGAGCCGGGAGGGGGGCACACGATGTTATTAATACATTTTGCCTAATCGCTGATGAAATCACCCCAGGCTGTGGGTGGGCGTTTGACCCCTCAGCTCCATCCGCTGTGTTTGGAGGGGATTCCAGGAACCCAGGGCAGCTCAGGCATAATTATTTCACATCTGACTCGTGAGATGGTTTTCCTCTGTCTAATTGAGCTTTCCTGCTCCTGCCTTGGTTAATCACTTAAGGAAGGGAGAAAATGCACATGCATGTTGCTGCTGGCCAGTGTCCATGGCACTGGCACCAGGAGTGCCAGACTCCCAGCGTTGTGCCAGACGAGGGTCCCAGACATCTCCCGGTGCTGGTTTGGAGCTGCCATCCTGATGGACTCCCTGGCCCTGGCCAGCTGGGGGATGTATTTGGAGACATGTCACCTCCTCACTGTGCCAACCCCACAGTGCTTCTTGGACCACTGGTTGGCAGCCAGCTGCACCAGTTCAACCAGTACATCACTGGTTTGTAGGTCCCCTTCACCCAGTCCAACTGAGACACCAATCATTTGCAGCCCACCTGCACCAGGTCCAGTCAGGGGACACCACTGTTTTGCAGCTCACCTTCATGCATTCCAACTAGGATGCCACTGGTTTGCAGCCCACCTGCACCCAGTCCAACTGCAATGCCACTGGTTTGCAAGCCCACCTGCACCAGTCCAGTCTGGCCAAGCCCCTCCACCAGCTGCCTGCAGTGGGGAGCAGCCTGTAGGCATTTCTGTGGGGTGAGCCCCATGTAGAAGGGTTTTGCCCCAGAGTTCACCCCTTAGCGGCTGTCAAAGCACCCAGGGGCTCTCAGGCTGGGCAGGCACCCACATGAAATGAGTTGGTGGGTGCTCAGCCTGGAGGGCTGGTGAGGGTGAGCAGTCAGAGTGCCTGGGGCTCGGGCTCAGACCGCTGGGGGGGGTCTTGCCCACCCTTGTGGCTGCAGGGTGACCCATCCTATGGCAGCCTTCCCGGTGGTGGCAGGGAGAGGAAACAACGCCAGCTCTGTTCCTCCTTCTGGAGATGGCCAGGAACTCACCCCCCAGCTTGTCAGAGCAGCCAAAATTAGCCAGGGGCGCTGATTCACCCAGCACATCACCCAGCACCGCAGCCCCACGTGCCGACACATCATGGCCTGGCCAGGGGGCTGTGGCCTGGCTTGCGTCAGCTGGGCACAGGGATGGGGCACTGGGGTCCCCAGGGGGTGAAGATCCCCAGCTGGCACTGCATCCATCCCAGCTGGAGTGGGCTGGGAGCACGCTTGGCTCAAGAGCTGGCCCCAGACCCCATGGGCATCTCCAGCGGCGCACCAAGAAGTGTTGGCATCTCCCCGTGAGCACAGCTTTAATATCACACACCTCCTTCCCACCCCCCACCCCACCCCCCCAGCATTGGTACACATATACATTCGCTGTATACAGATATATACAGAGAGCAGTGGTACGTATGGGCACCACAAAGCCCGCCCAGCAGCCCACAGCCCACCTGGGCCCCCACTCAGTGGGCAGGTCCCCACTCAGCCCTGGGGCTGGGGGGAGGCAGGGACTGCGGGCTCCTGGGAGACAACATTGCTTTCATAAAGCCTTTTGAGAGCGAGCATAGGCGAGCAGGAACCTTCTCTAACATAGCACCATCCTCAGGGTTTCCCTGACGGGCTGGGATTAGACCGATGTGCTGTTGGCAGGCGTGCGAGCTGGAGGGTGGCGCACGGAGAAAGCCTCCGTCCCCCCCTGCAGGTCTTTGCCAAACCATCACCACCGCAAAAGGGGAACTGGGTCCCGTTTGAGGTTAAGGTGAAATTTATTCAGATGGAGCCGGTTGCAGGGCAGGGGGTGAGGGATGCCAGGGGGTAAGGGATGCCATACAGGAAGGCACCACCTGGCCCAGGGGTTCGGGCAGTGACCCCTGGCAGAGAGCAGGGGGAGATTTCGGGACCCGTGAGGGGTGCAGGGAAGGGGAGGAGGGTGTTAGATGAGGGGAGGGGAACCCAACCACGCCAAGTCCCAGCTCCACTCCCGGGCAGCTGGAGAGGGGGCATGGAGCCAAGTGCTGTCCTGTTGACAGCAAATAAGTTAAAAATCAAACTGGGAACAGCCCAGGAAACCTGCAGGTGGGAAAGGGGGTTAAGAGCTTTGAGGAGGGGTGAGGTGGGGGTGTTTCCATTTGATAAAAATTTCACCTTAACAGATAATAAAACTGATATGAAAGGAAAAACCCGTGAGCAGCAATAAGACACGTTAGAAATAGCACCAAGTTCCTGCTGGGGGCTGGTGGGCACGCTGCCCCTGCCGCTGTAGGCAGCCCAGCCCCGGCCGGGGTGGCAGCCGGGCCACCCCACTGCCGGGCAGCTCTGCCTGCTGAGACGCTGCCCACAGCTACACCTTCGGCTGCCCTCCCACCTTGCTGCCAGCAATGCCGCGGGCATCTGCAGAGAGAAGTGAGGCGATGTCAGAGCCGAGGCGGGGGACAGCATTGTCCCCCCGGCTCTGCGTTGGCCAAGCCCACAGCACCAGGTGGGGATGGTGCCGGCCCTGCCAGCGCCGGTGGCCGTGCTGTGCCATGCTTACCTGTCCCTGAGCGCTGCCCGCAGTGCAGCTCACACTCCTCCTTGCTGTCGAAGCGGTTGAGGTTGCCCCGGCAGCCGCTGTAGACAAAGGGCCGGCACTCTGTGACTCTTTGGTTGTAGTACCACCGCAGCGTGTAGTGCTGGCAGTCCCCCTCATCCAGCGGCAGGCTGCAGGGCTCGGCTGTGGGGACAAACGGCGGTGGTGAGGGCAGGCAGGAGCTGGCAGCGAAGGCAGCCAGACCTGCTTGGCAGAGGAGCAGAAACCCCAGAAGGGGAAGGCAGGGAATGGTTCCCAGCTGAGTGCAGGTAGGGTTGGCTGGAGGGGACATCTCCATGCCCTGCCCAAGAGCTGGGAGTTAGGGCAGGAGACTTTCTGGGCAAGCCTTCTACAAGGGGCAGCTCCCAGCAAAGGCTGGAGATAGAGCTGGGAGGGAGGTGGCACAGGGACATGACAGCCACAGTATCCCTTGGAAGGGTACAGGAGGGACCCTCTGCATGCTGCTGCTGCCACCAGGGCTTCCCTGCTCTCCTGGGGACTTTGGGATCCCTCTTGTGGTGACCAGGAGCACAGTGCTGGGATGGGAAACATACACCCCACCTGGGTGCTAGCAATAGGGCTGCAAATCCCAAATCACCCCAGCCAGAGGGTGTGGGGACCCACTGCTGGATGGAATGTGAAGGCATCACCCCAGAAAAACCTGGGCAGCTTCATAGTTGCCCCCACTGGGTCCATCCTTGGTGCCAGGTGGTTGCAGGGAAGCTCACCACCCATGGCGGGCTGCTCCGAGCTGTCCATCTCCGGGACCTCATCATAGTCCTCGTCATCCCCATACATGTTCTCGTACTCGAGGTCATCGGTGTCGAGCATGACCTGCCTGTCCTGCCCTGGGAGAGAGTGCTGAGTGTGAGCAGCCCTCGCCTCCCCCTCCACCCTGCTCCCCCCAGCCACAGCCCCGGCTCTGCACCCACCCGCACACACTTCTGCACGCCTGCATGCACACAAAGTCCCTGACATCCTCTCCCCTCCCCACTGTTTAAAGCTCCCTGGGACTGGCATCACAGCCACTGATGGGTTATCCCTCAGTGCCTGCGAGCGGAGCGCCAGGACGTAACCAGCCACACACATGGAGCGGGGGAAAAGGGGGATGAGGACTAAAAGCACAGAGATGACACTCACCCTCCTCTTCCTCTGTGTGTGACAACCTGAGCACGGGGACTTCGTGAGCGCTGCCAGCAGGGAATGGTCGGGTGGGGAAGAGCCCTGTGAGAAGGAAGGACATGGCGCAGGTATCAGGGAGGAGGTGACGGGTTCTGGGGCACTTTCCCCCTACTTCCTGGGGGAAACCACCCCTTGCAGGTGTGGAGCAGCCCAGCACTGCCCTGGCACTGCTGCAGTGTGCCGGGTACACGGCCAGGGATGGGGGACCTACAGACAGCCCCTCCTTCTGCACCACAGCCCAAGACTGCCGGGGGTTCCCAGAGGAGGGACAGGCAGGAGGAGCTGCTGCCCAGTGAGACAGTGCCCACTGGGAGCCCAGCGGGATGGGGATGAAGATGGGTACAGGGGGGCACACGTGCCCATGGGGCTGGATCTTGTATATCCTCTGAGCTCTCCATCACCTGTTTGGCCATGATCCCTCTCCTGGCGGACGATTCTTCCTCCTCCCTGGGCAGAGTGGAGGCTGCTCCTGGCCTGAGCCCCCCAGCCTCCTTGGAGAGAAAGCACCCACCTCATTCCAGTCCACCCCTTGCCTCCATCCCTCCATCCCACTCCTCCATCCCACCCTCCCCTTCACCAGTCCTGGCCCCTGCAAGCCTGCCTGCCCCAGCTCCAACACTCAAGCATGGATGGGGCACAGTCCCCGTGGTCCCTTCTCGATCGGGCAGACCCTGGCAGCACCCAGACCCCATTGGCACCATCCCGAACCATCTTCCCCTGGGGGATCCCTGCTGCGCCATCACTTCTGCCATGCACCATCCCTCCTCCCTTCACATGGTCTCACACTGATGCCGACTGTGACTGAGGGGGTCCCAAAGGGTCCCAGCCACCTCTAGCACTCCCAAAAACAGTGGCACACCTGGGTGCCAGGACCCCTTTGGTGTCACACGTTTGGGGCAGGGGGGTAGGAAGAGAGAGTCACAACCTGAGTGCTCACGTGAATCCAGGCGCCGAGGGAAGTTGCCACCGCAGGCTGCAGGAGAGAGGAGGCAGGGGGTCAGGGGCAGTGGGGGCCAGACCCCCAGCCCCAGGGCAGCGGTGGGGGATGCTCACCACAGTGCTGGCTCATCTCCTGCCTGACGAAGGCACGGATTTCCTCCTCCTGCCAGGCACGTGGAGGGGCGAAGGACCCACATCGTAACAGGGGATGGCGCAGTTAGAGAGGAAGAAAAACCCTTTCCCCAGGCCCCAGCAGAGCCCGGAGGTGGGGGAAGCCCCTCTATCAGTAGCAGCGGGACAGATCTGGCATCTCTTCCCACCCTGCTGACCCGAGTGCCATGAGCCTGTGCCGTGCCCCCCCTAGCTCCTTACCGTCATGGCCGGCTCCCCCTTCTCCCCGCGGAGCCCCTGGGTGCCAGGACTGCCCTAGGGACAAGCAGAAGGGAGGTGGGAGGCTGGCCCCGGCCAGGGCTCGCCCAGGCAGGGTCAGGCACCTGGTCACCCACCTGCTCTCCTCTCTCGCCGGGGATGCCAGGCACGCCACGAGCCCCTGGCACCGACTGCCCAGGGGGCCCTCTCTCCCCCTGCAAAGGACACATGCTTGGGATCTGGCTGGCGGCTCTGGAGCCTCTCTGCTCTCCCTAGAGCCATGGATGTGCTGCTTCCCCTGTCCCCGCACCCCAGAGATGCCTGTGCAGGTGGGGATGGGGACAGGGACGGGTCCAGCCCAGCCACAGGACAAGCAGGTTCCCAACTCCCCATAGTCCCATCCACTGGGCAGGGGGGCACAAGGGAGGCCAGCAAGATGGCAGGGCAGGGAGAGAGCTGGGACATTGCTCCTGATGCCATCAACTCCTCACTCACTCTGGGGGCAGGGCCCTCCCTTCTTCATGGCACACGGATGGGGACCAGCCACCCATGGTGGGCACTCACCTTCTGGCCCTGTATGCCCTCAGGACCTCGTGGGCCAACGCTCCCTGGGGGTCCGGGGGGACCAGGAACCCCGTCACTACCCCGGGGACCGGGGCCACCGATAATTCCTGGGGCACCCTGCAGGAGAGCAGAGGGTGAGGCCGGGGGTGTGGGAGCCCCCCAGCCCCAGAGCAGGCACCATGGGCATCCTCCAATCCCACAGCTGAACATTCCCAAAGCATTGGCACTGGTGCCTTCTTGTAAAGAGTGGGGATTTGTTGTCACTTATAGTTTAGTAATGTAATTTAGAGCAGCACTGGACGGCTCTTCTGGGAACATCAGGCTCTGATGTGCTTCTGACCAAGGCCGGATGCTGGCAAAAGCAATGTGGTGCAACACATTCTGTCCCTTTCAGCCTGCTCACCCGGTCTCCTTTCTCCCCCTGGTCTCCTTTGGCTCCTTGCTGCCCGTCGAACCCCCGGTCGCCCTGTGAAGAGGAAGGAGCAGGCAGCGGGGGACAGGCAGACAGGGACAGGCAGCTGGGGAAGGCAGCGGGGGACAGGCAGCCAGCCGAGTGGCTGAAGTGCCAGCACAGCTTTTCCCAGCACTGCCCTGACCTACCTTGGGTCCCATGAGCCCCTCCTTCCCAGGGATGCCCGGTGGTCCCGACAGACCCAGCTCTCCCTGGGGGACAAAGCAGATGTCTGTCAGCCACCAGTCACGCATTCTCATCCCACCCCGGTGTCAGTGTGGTGCTTACCGGCTCGCCTTTCCTCCCTGGCAGTCCCGAGCGCCCTGGGATCCCTGGCTGTCCCTACAGCAGGCAGAAGAGAGGCAGGGTGGTCACTCCTACACCCCTCAATGCTCATCCCAGAGCTGTGGGTAGAGGAGGGGGCCCCATGCCCCTGCCGTGGAGCCAAGCTCCAGCCTCAACCATTTCCCTGCTCCTCCCGGCTGGCAGAGGGGACCCAAAGGACTGCAGCCCACAGGCACCATCCGGGCTCCTGTGGCACCCTGTATGCATCCACTCACCTTCTCACCCTTGTCCCCATCGAGGCCACAGGCGCCTTTCATGCCTCGATCACCCTGCAAGGATGAGGAGGGGACTCAGAGCTACACCGAGCCAGTGTGGGTCCTGGCCAGGAGAGCATCGGCAGACAGAGGGGCCAACCCACCTTGGGGCCACGCATGCCCAGGGGTCCTGTGTCCCCCTTCTCTCCCCGGGCTCCGGGGATCCCATCACAGCCAGGCTGACCCTGCGGGAGATCACACAGCATGACAGGGGTCCACTCCTGCCCCACAGAGGGGTGGCAGTGGCTCTGAGACACAGCTCCTTACCGGCTCGCCGGGCTCTCCCGATGCTCCAACCTCTCCCTGGAGAAGGCAAAGGCATCAGTCAGGGCCAGTGAGAGTGACAGTGCCCCCAGCAGCCCCCCAGCAGGGGTGCCCAGGTTCTTACCTTCTGCCCACCAGGGCCGCGTGCCCCAGGGAAGCCCGTGGAGCCCTTCTCACCTTGCTCACCCCTTGCCCCCTGTAAGCAGAAACACAGATCAACACAGGGTAGGAGGGAGAGCTCTGGCCATGGCATGGACACAGCATGGCCATAGCAGCCTCTACGGCTGGCTTCGGCAGCTCCCTTTAGCAAGGTGCCAAGCACCATGTCAGGCTGCCCACGGGGCATAGGGATGCCATCATGCCCTGGTCCCTCCGTCCATCACCCCATCAACAGCCCTCCATGGTCCCAAACCCAGCAGCCCCCAGCCCCTCACAAGTTCCCCCAGGCCCATACCTTCTCTCCGGGCATGCCTTGCTCCCCCTTGTCCCCCTTGTCCCCTTCCGTGCCCTTCAGACCACGTTCTCCCTGCAAAGGGGAAACACAGGGAGGGGTCAGGGGATGGGGAGACGCTCAGACACACATTGGGGTAGGGAGGACCGATCCCCCCAGGGCAGGGACACGGGGGTCTGTAGGGTGGCTGAAGGAGAGGGGACAACATGCTCTGTGAGGAAGGGTCCCTCAGCAGTGAGAAGCCCCTCCAGCTCTTCTGGCAGGCAGAAGGGCTCGAAGCTGCCCTGCACCAGGAGCAGGGCAGGCAGGGTCTTGGGGAGGGGAATGGAGAGGAAATCCCCTGCCCCTCAGGACAAGAGGGACAACACAGAGGGGGACAGGGATGATGGGGACAGCTCTTACCGGCTCCCCCTTGCTGCCCCGTGCTCCGGCAGGCCCCTCCACCACCACAGTATCGCCCTACAAACCCAAAGGAGAGAGGTGGGTGTGAGTGGGAGGGTCAATGCTGCTGTCCTCCCTCCTGCTGCCCCCTGCTCCGAGGACTCACCTTGTCTCCTTTGGGCCCCGGGGCCCCAATGTCTCCCTGCAAGGAAGAGAAGATGGTGAGATGCTGCAAGGATGTGTGGCAGGGGGGAGGCAGCACCTCCCTGGGGACCCCAATCCCTGGGGGTGCATCATTCAACCCCCCAGATCTGCAGCCCCCAAGGTCACTTACCTTGTCCCCGCGCTCCCCGCGGTTCCCAGGCAAGCCCTGTGGGAGAAAGAAGGGTGGTCAGGAAGGATCCCAGCTGGGGGTGCAGCCAGGGAGGAGGGTACTTACCGCTGGCCCACGATCCCCTTCTGGACCCGGACGCCCGTCTTCACCCTGCAAGAAGAAGTGGATAAGAAAAGGGGATCTGGGATGGGGACACCCCAGTTGTCACCCCACCCTGGGGACAGGTGTGGTGCTGGCTCGCTGTCCCCTCAAGGTTGCACTGTGGGATTTCCTGTCCCCGGGACACTGAGAGGGACATGGGGGGAACTGTGGTGGCACCTACCCGTGGCCCTGGGTCTCCACGCTCACCTCTGGCTCCTGGCAGCCCGGCCCCTGGTGCGCCCTGGAGGTGAATGCAAGAGCTCATCCTTGTCCTTGCTGCCCATTGCTCCTTCCAGCAATGCCATGTCCCCCTCACACACCAGGGGACACCCACAGACTCCCCACTGCCCTGGGTGCCTGGCACAGAGCAAGCTCCTGGGTGCCACCATCCAGAGTGGTTTCAACATCACCCAGGGGTGGCTGCAGCAGGGACACCCCATGAGACAAGCAGCCCCACACCCCTCATGCTATATCTGTCCCCTGTCCTACCTTGTCACCCTTCAGGCCAGAGGCCCCTTGTATGCCCTAAAAGAAAGGAGAGGGGTGAGCAAGCCACAGGAAGAAGGTGATGATGGGCACCCCACAAAGCATCCCTGGGGCTTCCACAGCGGATCCCACCCTGTGTCAGAACCCCCAGCAACCCCCAGCCCCAGGGCTGGGAAGCAGCAGGGTGGGTCCCCATCACCCTGCCCAAGCTGGTGGGGCAGCCAGGGCAGAGCCTGCTCCCCCGAGGGACACTGTGGCACCGGAACCCCGTACTCACAGCTGGCCCTGGGGGCCCTGCAGGTCCCGGTGGTCCAGATGTGCCATCTCTCCCAGGAAAGCCGATCAAACCCTGGCAGGGAAATACTGGTGAGCAGGCAGGGACCACGTCCAGGAGTTGGTGGGGCTTGCAGGGATCCCCATGGTGCTGCCCAAGGGTCTGGGGTAACCCAGACCAGTGAAAGTGAGCGCTGGCCATAGCCTTTACCCTCTCTCCCGGGGGACCAGGGGGGCCAGGCTGCCCACTGTCTCCTCTCAGGCCAGGCTGTCCTGGTGTCCCAGCGATGCCTGCTAAGCCTGGGGGTCCTGGTGGTCCTGGCAAGCCAATGTCACCCTGGAACAGGGAGGAAAAAGATGGGGCCTGTGAAAATAGCCCCTTGGGAGAATGCTTCTCCCTCAGCCAGCCAAGACAGGGCAGTACCCAGGTGCTGGGGACATGGTGAGAGCCAGGGTGACATGGGGACAGGGGTTACCTTCAAGCCTGGAGGCCCATCCTGTCCTGGTGGTCCCCGCACACCAACACCCGGTGATCCCTGTGTGGTGGCAGAGAGCACACGGTGTGTCCCCCAGCTGGCAGGCATGGGAGTGCTGGGGGCACTGTGCCACCTACAGTGGCCCCCCCAGGGCTGGAGAGCAACCCACACCCCTGGGACCAGGGGACGCTTACCTTCTCCCCTTTGGCTCCTGACGATCCCTTGGCTCCCTGTGAAGACATCAAGTCACAGCAAAGGGCTGGACAGTGAGTGGCAGGGACACA
>KZ509358.1:22806-34178 GCA_002844005.1 Limosa lapponica baueri | reverse complement strand
GGTGGTGTGAGTGGGGAGCATGGGATGCAGGAGAGGAGAAGATGGATGGTGTGGGAGAGAGTGGAAAGATGACATCTCCCAAGAAAGCCAGAAAAGCACCTACACATACTACATAAATAAATACCGCTTTTCTGTCCCTAATTTTGACATAAATGAAAACAGACCGATTTAGTGGGGATCTCAGCACCTGCAAGGGGTGTCCCTGGGGAGGGGCAGATGCCTCAGAGAACCCCTTCACATCAGATGGAGGCAAAACGAGATCTTCAGACCTCCACCCACAGCCCCTTCCCACACCTCCTGCAGACCCAACAGCCAAAAAGCCCCAGATATTGGGCAACTTTAGCACCACCAAGGAAAAAGCAGGATTCGTCCCCATGCACATCTCAAAACTCTCTATTCCCTTTCACTGAAGCACCTTGTAGCCCTCAAGGTTGCAAGCTTACCAAAAACTGTAAATGGGAGGGACTGTTTCTGCCTGATTTAGAAGGAGAGAATACCTGTGTGCATGTAGGAGGAGAAACAATCCACTCAAGCTTACTTGCCCAGGAAAAGGACTCATGTGAAGCCTATTATTTCAAACCGCCATCATTTCCCTAAAACTGCTGGGGACTCAGGTTGATATGGCTTGCAGATGGGGACTGCCAGCAGAGACTCTCACATGGGTTGAGGCGTAGGATCTTGGGGTCTTTTGAACAACAGCCAGTAACTTCAAGCACAACGCTGGCACTAAGTCATATCAGCTTCTTGTCCAGGTCGCTGAGGTCTCACAGTACGGAGTCAGCAGCTTTCTCTGCTCTGGTTAAAGCGAGTAGTGAGCTAAATAGGAAAAAAATGGTCTGAAGCCAAGGCTTTAAAAGCTGAAATGACTGTGGCTTACACATAATCCACCGCTAAAGTAGGTCTTGATTTTTATTGAGCTGGCTCTCCAGTGCACATTCCTGCATCGGCTGCTTCAAATTGCATCAGGCGGGAGCGTCACACTACGACTTGTTCACAGCTTGGTCTGCGGCTCGGTTTCCGAAGGAGCGAGCTGTCAGGCCAGGTAAAGTCAATCTTGCCATCCAGCAACAACCTTATGTCAATATTTGGGTGTTGTTTGGGCAAGCTTCTGTTAAAAGCGATTTATTTTTCCCAAAGCTTTGGCCAGGAACTAAATATGCTAGAAGAGGCAAGACACGCAAGGTCTATCCATTGGCTTCTTTCTTCTGGATGAATGACAGCATTGTTAACACTGTAATCCAGCTATCCAGCATTAGCTGAACGTGATTCAGGGCCCATTTCTGCCAGTCCTCCTTTGATGGTACCAAATGAGGGTGCTCAATCCAGAGGACATGAGGCTTTTAGTGGGTTTTCAGTCTACCAGTTCTACCATTTCCTGAACCTCCTTTTACCTACTGCTAGATGGAGGAGGAAGGGTTTACTTCAGCTGGTAGAGTTTGGGGTCAAACTTCGTTTAAACCAAGAAGTTAACCCCCAAAAGGGCTGGACACTCTACCCAGCAGCTTCAGCAAAACTTAGAAGCCATTAGTGATGCTTGCCTGAACCTGCAGGGAGCTTGACACAGCAACGGAATAGCTGTAGGGCCCCAAAACAAAGACATCTTTGCTCCCTTGGGGGATAACCAAGCATCTTGGCGTCTTTTCTTCACACAGCCCAAAAGAGGATGATATCGCCCAGGTGGCAGAGGCAAGGTCCCATGGGAATTGCAAACAGAAGCAGCAGAGAAACACCAACCCAATTAACATGTATATACACACATACCATATAAATACATCCTTTTTTTTTTTTTTTGCTTCTCCTCCAGTTTCATGAACTTAGATGAAGACATCAAACTGGGCTCTGCATATAGGCTCGCAAATCACTCACCACATGAACTGTGGCCGTCTGGAGATTTGACATCTTTTTTTCCATTAGGAACAAGAGACTGTTGTAATTCTGGCACTGAGATAAGCTGAGGGCATCAGTTTCCATGCAAATCCCTATGATATCAGCCTGATTATGGGAAAAATAAAAGTTCGACAACACAGCAGTTGGATAACAGCCACAGAAGAGGCAAAATAAGAGGCCGAACCCTTGTCTGAGCAAAGCTAAGTGAGGTCAGTTTTCCTGCTTTCCCCCCTTTAGCATGGTCAGTTTGCAACCACACATCTCTACCATGTAGTAGTGTTCCTTCCTGATAAAAAGTCTACATTTGCAAGGCTGGCAGTTCTGTCATCTTGCCATTTGGCTCTCATGAAAGCCAGGAAAAAATAATATTTATCTTGAAAGGATTTATTACAAGAGGCAAAAGATGCAACGGGAACTGGGTTGGCTTGGGGAAATGGTCTGTAAACGGTAGAGGAAACCATCTGAAATCATACCAGCAATTTAACAGACACATATTGCAAATCCAATTTTTGCGGACAGATATAAAGCAGGAATTATGCTTTTGGGAGACCGGTTTCCAGTTTGTTAGCATGGTACTGCATGCAAAGGCACTCGGGTAGCTCTGGGTCTGAAAGCTCTTCCCCAAATTTTGTTGTTTGGCAGAAGCTGAGAAAGCAAATCATCACAGCCCAGCACCCTCGAAATCCCACACACCCTTTCCCTGCTTCTGCAGCTTCACCTCTGCTACCGAGCTTTCATTTTAAGGATGATCACTTTCATATTTCAGGCCAAGATTTTATATGTATATACATACACATATATATGCAAGCCAAACCACAAAAGGAAAGGGTTTCCTTCAGGAACTGGATCAATTCAGAGCCTGTTTCCCATTTTGGACATGGTCATTGCCACACCAGCTGCTCACCCCTGGGTAGAAAGAGAGAAGAAGGCTGAGCAATAAGATCTGCCTGAAAATTTTTCATCAAAAGCTAGATGTGTCATTACGGTGAAACAGTTTGAAACGGAGGCACCCTGAAAGTGAAAATTCCTGCATAAAAAAGTAGCTGAAGGAAGGTTTACAGAAATGTTTGAGTGTTTTTATTCTCGCTCCCCTTCATTTCATGAGGTGCTAATGATGGCTTGTCACAAGATAGCACAGAAGCTCAACTGTCCTATTGTATTTGGAGTATCAGCCAATACTCAGCACCAATTTAAAACACCTATTTTTTAATGTCAGGCTTTCATTACACAGGGGCCAAGAGAGATTTCGAAACAAAGATGTTATTCAAAATGCATAGGGATGTCTGCCTCTTCAGCTTGGTAATGTAAAATTTATTTTTAGTCAAAAAGAAGTCAGTTTTTGGAAAGGTCACTGAGAAAGCACAATTGGCAGATGCCAAGGTTAACTGAATGACTCCTTATTCAGCCAGCCAGCCATGAGGACGAGGGAAGAGTGGCAGATGGCCCGGCCATCACTGGGAGAAAAGCTTGTTTTAGCCTTAAACACGAGCCCATAGCCTTTGGAAATAAAATGTGAGCCATTGTTGATGCATCATATTAAAGACATACTAAAATGGATCTGACATTTTAAATATTTTAATCTTTTCCAGTCAAGATTGCCTGCTGTTTTCGTATATGCTCCTTTCCCCTCCATCCCCTTTCCTGACAGGGATAAACAAACCAGCCCATACACCCAGGGCCCATCCTCTGAAGTCAAACCATTTAATCACAAAGAAAAGGAAAAAAACCAACAACAGACAGCAAATTCCAATAACTTGGTGCCAATGCTCTTAACTGTAGAAATCTGTGTGGGAGAAAATTCTCTCAAAGATGCAGAGTGAGCTGCTGATATTGCTGGATAATTTTTTTTCCTAAGGGGTAAGGAAAACAAAGAGCCCAATAAGGGTAAAATCTGGCTGTCTTTAGGTGCACATTTAAGGTGACTGTGTCTCATGACAGGAGAATTTAATGATCTGGGGAGAAAAGTAGGGCTTTTCCCTGCCACACAGTTGTTCCGGAAATTATTTTTTTGTTAATTTCTTTGTGTTCCATGGGAGTTTACAGAATTGGTTCCTACACTCCCACACGCTCCCACTCTGCTCAGGATCATTACAGTCCTATTCCCATTCCAAACCATGGGCCATGCTTTGATTTTCATCTTCTGTCTGGAGGGATAGCAGCGTTTTAGCACAAGCATTTCACAAAGATAGCTGCTCTGAGATCTGTGGGGAAATGTGATTTTCTGGCACTCTAGCAAGGCATTTCACCCCAGGGTGAAGCAGAACTGAAATGTGCTCCTAAATGCAGATGCTGAACAGAGATGATTTGACACTTCACCCCAGAAAACAGAGAGAAGGTTCATTATTGCTGCCAACAATAAGCTTTTCCAGAATTGGTTCCACGTTTTCAAGAAGTTACCTATTGTAGTAAGATGAGGCCAACTGCACTCCTGCGGAAATGAAATATCTGAGGGCATTGGGATATTTAAACAGAATTTTCTGGTCTCATACTCTTCTAGTAACACTGGTGACCAGCTGAAGCTGAAGATAGTCTTTGCTGGAGCTGAAGGAATGCCTCCTCAGTCAGTTGGCAAGCCAGATTTGGGACACAACTTAAAAAAAAAACAACATGGACCAGCATTTCTCAAAAACCCACAATTAATATTTATCAAGAGCTGGAAAGACTCCTCAAGCCAAAGAAGCCACCCAGGCATCTGCCTGTATGGGACTGTGGGGACTCTGGTCTTACGGACAAGGCAATGGTGAAAAACCTCTGCGGCAGAATGGCTCGAAGACCTCGGTGCCCCCCAAGGCAGCGCAGCATGTGTCTGCTGCCCATGAGGAAGGATGCAAGAGCATCCTGGGGGGAGTTTGCCAGGACCAGCAGAGCGCTCAGACTGCAGCTACCAGGAGGACTAGGAGACACAGAAAAGCTCCAGCAAGAGGGGAATTTGAAAGCACCTGTGATTGATGTTTAAACTGAGAAGCAGCAGGCCAAAACGGTGCTGAAAATGATACCAGCACTGACAGCAATAAAATGTAAACAGAATTCAGGGTACGTATGTCTCATCTTATACATTCAAAATAAACATGTATGTTCAAAATAAACATATGGGAGAATATTCAGCTGGCACATGAGAGGATTTGGGGAGTGTTAAAGAAAATGGAGATGGTACTTTGACCTGTGAAAAACAGAAGTGTAACCAATCTCCAAGCAGCTCTGTGAAAAGCCAGAACCACTAGACTAATGTGAGGTAAAAAAGTTACTTCTCTGAGGTGCAATAAACATCTTGTACGTGTGAGGTTAAACTCAGCAAGCAGCACGAGAAGGTGGTTGAGAGGATGGGACCGTGCCACCACACCCCTCATTGAAGAGAACTCATCACAAGGGATCTTTGCAATCACTTTTCCTCTCATTAATTCTGACACTGGTGCTTGGGAAATTAGAAAAGCTGCCAAGAAGTTGTGCGTGTTTCCTACATGGACGTGCTGCTTTAGAAAGCGGGTGAACTTCCAAGAGAGACGCCAGAAAGCAGCGACAACTTGTCAGCTCAGCTTCTGGGAAACCATGCCATGGACCAGCCTTTGGATGAAATGACCATGGTCACTTCATAGAGGAGTCATAGAAGAGTCATAGAGGAGTCATAGAGGAGTCAACGTAACTCCACTCAGATTACAAAGCCACAGCTATGCCTCACCAAAATAATCATTTTCAGGCCAGCTAGAAAACTCTGCCACCCAGAAACCTAAAAGCTGGATTTGCTGAAGCTAGTGGGATTCTCAACATCGATCACAGGTAATATAATTCCCCAGGAAATATAGTTAAATTTACACATAGACTTAAAAATATTAACAAGTTGGAGCGGCCCTTGGGTGTATCTTTCTGTAGCATACGTTCTCTGGTGGCAAAACTACATTTTTATCAAGCGCATTAAACAAAGCACGCACAACTGGACATGCCAAGATTTCCTCCCTCTAACACAAGAGCCAAGTGTAAGACTAAACCTTTTTCTCATCAGCATGAAAAAACACTAATTAAAAATCCTGTGGTTAAAACACCCTGCGGAACAGACAGGGTAAACAGAAAACCGCACGAGCCAGGAGACAAAGTGTGAAATCAGATCTCGGAAAACCTTTACACATAAAGTCCCTTTCTTATTTTATTGCTTTTCAGTTCTCACTGCTGCTGCAGCACAGCCAAGGCCTGTGCAAGGCCAGACGTGCCGGTGGGGGGCAGGAGCAGGGCCACCCCACAGCCCCATTGAGCCACTGAGGAGGGATGTGATGGGGGAGATGCCGTCCCTCATTACACAGCGAGGCACCGACAATGCTGGGGAAGGCCAGAGTCCAGGAAACAAGAGTCTAAAGGCTTGTTATGCATGCATAATATTTACTCCTACACTTTTCATACAGCTCTACAACTCAGGCGGATGGAGCCAGCTAGGATACAGGAGATTTAAAATCCTGGGGAGACAAACAGGGTCTCCTTACCTCGGCTCTGGCTCTGCCTGCTCTCTACCTCCGAGGCTACAGGAAAGGAGCTCCTGTCTCTTGCAGCACTTTCTCACAGAAGACCATGTGAATGTTGAGCCATGAAAAGGGGTGAAGGAGGAAAAGAAGTCTGCAACCTCTGTCTGGGGCTCCTTTCCTCCTGCCTTTCTACAGATGGACCAGCTGCAGGGTGGGTTGTGATGCTTATCTTTTGGCACAATTTGAAAGGGGAAACTGAGAGGAAGGGTTTTGCTAGGTACAAAAGAAAGTAGAGGGAAGAGAAGAGCTCATAGAAAACATTTCATGTTATGAGGTACTTTGCATGGATGGTAAAGGTGAGTGAACTGAAGAACTACAAGGTCCTTAGTGAAATGCACTACTGAAAACACCAAACAAGGTTACTAATGCTTTTGGGACAAGTTTCTGGAAACTCTGTCACTTCCCCCCATAATCAACAGGGCTGGAGTTACCCAGTAGCAGGCTCAGAAAAAAAACACCAAGTTGCTCCTCTTAATTTTGTTCAACGATGGCCAGGGAAGGCCAGAGACACTTACTAGGGCAAGGCACTTCTACGAGATTATTTAAAGCTGCAGAGGTGCTGTGAGCAAGAGGCCCTAATCCTAAACTCAGAGTTAATGCAGGCTTCAGACCACTGACACCACCAACATCGTTTGGCGAAGCCATCAGGCAGGAGCCAAACTTTTGCTGTCTCCCTCTAAGTTAGGGTTGCTGCCTGCTAGAGAAATCTGTCTCGTGCTTTGAAGTGGTATTTATTAAAGCATGCCGAAGAGTGTTAAAACAGCCAGTGTGTAGCTGCTAATGTGTAATAATTACTGTTGTATTAGCAGCACGTCGTACCAGCTGTCAACAAAATAAATTATCCAGGATGCTATTTGGAGACTGAGAGCTGAGCTGTTCTGGTTGGCCTCTAAGAGAAACATGTATTTGGTTTCACATCATAAACTCTATACATAAACAAACATAAAGCTACTGCTTATAAATCAGTTTTCCAAGAGCATAAAGCTATTAAACTATACACAGCCTGAAGAACCAGTCTGTGAAGACAGATTGCCAAGATCAGAGCTTAACACTGCACAAGAGCCCACTGAAGTCACAGCTCGAAAGTGCAAAACATCTGTGGTTATAAGCTCTTAGTGTAACCCTGCTGCCAAGACCTGGGGGGGAACGGCAACAAGCCCCATCCACCATCATGAATCGCTCTACTTCTCAGAGAGATGGAGAAAAATCAGGGGAGAACATGATCACTCACTCAAGTTTAATTTAGATATTAAGCAAAAGGTCACCTGAGATGTTTTAAATAGTGTCCAGAAACCCCTGTTTGTTTTGTGTGAGAAAGCTGAGACCCCCCCACCCCCAATTTGTTAAGGCTTTTTGGAGCACTGATGGAGCCATCAGCCCAGCTTTGCACTGACACAGCATTAATTCCAAGCCCACCTGCAGACTTTGCCATGGGCTTCAGTGGCATCCATTTGGTCCTCAGCCATAAAGCCACTCATTATGGATAACTAACCTAGAAAGTATCTGCAGGTGAGATACTAGCATCATCCTGGAATACTTTTTTTTTTAAAAAGAAAACAACCAAAGCCTCCGGACATCCTGCTACATCAGCACAGCTGGCTTGACTTTGAGCACGAGGTGGGGAGGCAAGGCCCAGTGACGAAGGTGAGAGAGAGCATGCTCAAAGACCAGGGATCAGCACCATGACAACCAAGCACCAACCTGAGATTCCCCATTATTGCCTTGGTCCTGCCAAATGAGTTGACTGGAGCTTCACAGAATCACAGAATGGTAGGTGTTGGAAGGGACCTTTGGAGATTGTCTAGTCCGACCCCCTGCCAAAGCAGGTTCCCCTAGAGCAGGCTGGTCAGGAATGCATCTAGGTTTGTTTTGAGTATCACCAGAGGAGATTCCACAACCTCTCTGGGCAGCCTGTTCCAGTGCTCTGTCACCCTCAAAGTAAAGAAGTTTTTCCTCACATTGAGATGCAATTTCCCATGTTCCAGTTTGTGCCTGTTGCCCCTTGTCTTGTCGCCGGGCACCATGGAGAAGAGTCTGGCCCCATCCTCTTGACACCCACCCTTTAGATATTTATAATCATTGATGAGATCCCCTCTCAGGCTTCTCTTCCCCTGGCTAACACAGTGGGAATTGGCAGGCAGCGTAGTGGCAGCAGTGAGGACAAGGAGTACATTTCTTCTCCAGTTTGTTCTGGCAACTCTGCTTCATGCCATCACATAGATCCCATGGGTTTATCCTCAGGCTGTGATCCCACCCTTATCCGTACAGCCCAGCGGTGCCACACCAGTAGGCATTACCTTGACTGGCACAGCCAGGGTGATAGATGCCCTAAGTCACAGGGCTGAGGCAAGCTGCCGTGCTGGCACAATGTGATGCAAAGCCCCCAAAACAGGTAGCCCTGGCTAGCTGGGTAGTTTTGACTCTGCTCTTCCAGCCCCACAAACCGTTACACTCTAAGGCCAGTCGTGGTGGGTTTATTTCAACACACACCCCTTTCTTTAGGCAATTGATTAAGAAGCCCAAGTGAAAAGTCTGCTTATCTGTAGGCTTTTATAATCTTCACTGCAGCAAAGGAACGTCATTAGGGGATAACTCAGCCTCCCTCTCCTTCTTGTAATGGCTATTGAAGCAGCCAAGGGCAACATCCTAACTCCAGTGTTTTACCTAAGTGCCGAAGTCAGGTGGGATCAGTCCTGACCTGATTTAATACACTAGCAAGATTATTTTGGTTTTTTGGAAATGTGAAGACTGCATATATACCAAAAAAATGCAATTTGTTTTTTGCAATTTGTTCTTAATTATACATACTGACCTGAAATACATTACTGAAATACATTATAAACAGAAGGGAAGGGTGGCGGTCAGCTATTACAGTCATGTGCTATGGGGAAGGCAACACCCATTTCCAGCTTGAAGCCCGTTTAAGCATTCCCAACCCTCCCAGAGAAGCCAGTGAGCTCTGATGCCTTGGGAGAACGGAGGTGCAGGCCTCTAGTCTTTAGTTTTTAAAAGCTGAACTGATGAATATTTTAGTTTCCAAAACATAGACGTGAAAGAGCAAAAGCAACCAAAGCATTAGCGTCCCTTTGTACTGACTGGCCTGTTTTAATCCCACAAGCCAGTCTACAGCATTTAACTGATAGCTTGGAATCTGTAAGAAAGAAAAGGACCTTGAAAAGATCTGTTTTACAGCTCCAAGCCGATGAGATACAGCAGCCAGGATCGTCTTACATTATCGCGAAGTTATTTAGACAGCTAGAGCTGTTAGCCAGGCGGCAATGAAGTCAGCGATGTAGAAAGTAACATAGAAAACAGGAGTTTTCCCCATTGAGAATATGGAGTTCGTGCTGTTAATACACAGAGCTGGATTCAGTTCAAGAGGTGCTGCCGTCATATTGGCTTTATGATACTCTCTTTGCTTCCAAACATCACAACGTTGGCAGTTTCTCTCCAACAGTCTAGCAGATGTCATGTCTAGCACATTTAGGCACCTTCAGATACATGAAATCTCACGTATGGGCTCCACTGTGGTGCAAATACCTCTCGGACGGTCAATGGGGTCCATCCAAACTGAACACCATCCGAGATGAACTCCATCTGAGTTCCCCTACAGAGACCTGCACTGGGTGGACCTTTCCCACTGGTGGATTCTTTTCATTTCACAGGGTGTGAAGCAGCTGGACAATGATCTAAAAGCAACAATTAATGATGCAAACTAAAAAAAATCCGTGTTTGCAGACACGAATGTTTCCCGGCAGGCAGAAGCGCCCCGTGTGGGTTTTCTCTTTGCAAGCAGCCACTGCTGAAACCAAGGCTTAACTCAATCTGTGAAGCTGTGACCGTGGTTTCTCATCCCCTCTCTGACCCTTCCCACCAGACAACTCTGCTGAAAATCAGTTCCATGCCCAGTGTGTACTGCAAAGCAAACACCAGTAATGAAGGAAGGAGGGAAGGCACTGGGACAACAGGTGGGGATTGAGCCCTTCCCTATACACGAGCTCCATCACAACCAACACAACTGTCTTCCTCCCTCCCAAAAACTCACCTGGCTTGTCAGTGCATCAGTAGTGGCTACAGACAGACATGCAGCCAGGAGAAAAGGAGGAAAAAAACCCAAAAATCTCCTTTGGCTTTTTTATCTCCCTTATTAAGGGCTCAGATAAATGAGCACATTACCAAGCTTAATGAGTTACCACGTATCAGCTGAGCCTGGGTGATGGCACTGAGGACACGCACAGTCAACAGCAAACCCTAGATAAGACACATTAGCTCAAGCCTCAGTGATAGAGGTTTAAAACTAATCCATTTAACCTTGAATTTACAATAGGTAAAGAGCATACGTGTAAATAATTGTTGCACCTCACCTTACACACGTTAAGTTGCGGCAACGTATCTGCTTAGTTTAAGCTCCTCGTTTCCATTTCTGGATGCGTGGTGTTGGCACGACAGGACTGAGACTCTCTTCTGAATCCAAATTCAGCATCACAGCATGAGAGGGAGGTCAAAACAAGGATTAAAAAGCCAGGCCGGTCCATGAGGACAGCGCAGCCTCCAGCAATGCTCACCGGGGACAGAGGATGGCAGGAATTTTTCTCAGCAATGCATTTTTCAGTGCCATATGTAATTAGATGATGAACTTAAGTCATAAGCATACCCCAGTGAAATGACATCTACATTAGTGGCTGCCTTCTGACACAGCAAGATGTTCAACACTGAGCATAACAAACAGGAGGGAATTCGGATTTTGCAGCCAATGATCTCCAGAACTGCTGTATAAGCAGGCAGAAGTCTCCACCTGTTCATGCATAAATAAGATTAAAAAACCCAAACAGATGGTGACTTAATCCCCAACTCCATCCCCAGCTGACATTACACAAAAAGGAGGAACACGCCTTGCTTTAAACCTTTGCTTATACTGGAAAAAATCTTCAAAATTGGGTGTCTTTAAGGACAAAGTATTGCCATTCCAAAGCACTG
>KZ509358.1:6175-17310 GCA_002844005.1 Limosa lapponica baueri | reverse complement strand
GCATTTTACTTTTTTGTGACTGGTCAATGTAGAAAAGACATGAAAGTGTGGAAAGTGCTTGAGCATGCATCTGTGAAGACTAGTTGGAATGAAAGAACCATGTAGTACGTACCTACTGTTCATTTATTGATGTGTCTACTCCAGAGTTAATCTAAGTTAACCTGAATGAAACTAGCTCCTGGGGAGCTGATCTATCAGCTGCAAGACAGAAGCCACTCTGAAACAGCATTGGTACAAAGGAGGAAGGAACTACTACCACATGCTTGTATCAGCCGTGCAAGGTTTATATAGATCCCAGCAACTGCGTTAATTTGAATGGCAGCGTATGGTTTCAGAGAAGTCACCTACTGCACCTCTGCATTCAGGCTAAATATTTCTGCATACAGATGGGAGACTTAAGCTACTTAAGAATTAACTTGTTTTTTCTTCTAAGTGAAGTATTCTGTAGGTAGTACCATGATTCCTCATAAACAACAACAACAATAAAAAAAAAAAGTAATTATCTTTAGCGTGGTGTTTCAAAATCAAAAGAGTTGCCAGGTCACCTGCAAAGAAGTGTGGATGCAAGGTGCTATTGCTGTTCATACCCAAGACAGTAACACTTGAATCTGTAGTGTGCTTAACAGTAATTCTTAGCTTTGTTGTCATTTAAAAAAATAGTAATTAAAAAAAAAAAATCTATGCAGGCATGTGAATCCTGGCTCACAGAAAGAAATCTACACGGTTGAGAATTAGGAAGAAATGCCAACAGTTACAAATTGTTTACCTCTACATGGAGTTACTGATGGAGATGGCAAGCTTGGAGTAGATGCAGTTGGAGAGTTAAGCTTTTCATCACTGAGACTGAAACTATTTCTGTAGAGTGAATCTGCACCTGTAAAAAAAAAAAGTTACATTATAAGTAAAATTAACATCTTCTGCAATTTTGCAACAGAATAAAAAACAAACAAACAAACAAACCAGGGAAATGGGACATTTCCGACATTGGCTTCAATATCTGTAGAACTCAAATTGACAGACTTAAAGCCAGAGGGACAACTAAATATTGTGTGAAGGCTGTTGTTCCCACACCTGCTGTTAAAAAGCAAGCAGTCCTAGGCCAAATCCTCACCCTCCAGTAAGAAAAGCATCAGCTTTCGCTGCAGTCACCATCACTTGGAAAATACTACAGGAATGGCAACCACCCCATGTCCACTAAATTAGGCCTGGTATGACTGGCCTGATTCACAATATTCTGGGAAATTCTGGTTATCTGAATTTTTCAAAAGCTATTTAAAAAGCTGCATAAAGAGCTCCAGGACACAGACAGTCCTCCAGAACAGAGAATATATTCAGTGCTGTCCCCATCTCTGAAGCAAACTCACCCATTTCTCCATACTCTGCTGCTTCAGGTCTGGTGTTCTAGATAAATTGTGTGGCATCTTTTAATTTTCTTTTATTCTGTAACTCTCTGGAGTTTACAAAGCAGTAAGTCTGTACACAAGTTGTTCTGCAGCCTTATTTTAGGTGGTCTTTCAAAGAAAGCTTTTATGTGCCATGGAAAGCAACGGGAAAGGTTCCAATACTGTTCTTGGATTTTAGACAAGGCCTTAAGTTTCAAAAAATGATCTTTATTTTTTCTCTCTTCATAAAGAGAGAATTCCATGATGCACTGTGCACACAAAGTATTAGTCATGGCTCCACTGGAAGGAGGAATTGTCATTGTGTCAGAGACACTAAAACTGCTGGTTCCTGCGGTTTTGAGCCAGTGACCTGAAAGCTGTAGTTCTACAAAAGGAAACCACTGTATTACAAACATGGCAACGGTCTCCATTTGTTTGGCCCATTTCCTAGGAAATGAACGTATGTCTCATTATATGGGGTGGTGACTACCACTGCTTGCCACTGAGGCCAGCAACATTGTCCACCTGCAGCACACGTAGCATTTGGCCTTGGAGTTCCAGCCTAAGAGGTGGTTACACCACATTAAGGCCATCCAAGTCATAACTGTCACACTTCCTTGGAGACCTCTCCCATTTGCCATGGGTGTCTTCCTGAATTAGCAAAAAGGGGTAGCACCACAGCTCACCTTGCCAAGTTCTACACATCTACACCTTCACTGACCGTCACAATGTCTACAGATACCAAATGTAGAGACCATCCCCTAGCTGACCACTCCTCTACCAAAAGTTCCCCCTATCTTTGGGAAGAAGAGCATGTATCTACACCCCATCTCCTCCAGCCTGCAGCTCTTACCAGTAAAAACCCACCTTCCACAGAGGTATACAGGTACAGTGACAAATCAGACCAGGCAGAACAACTGCATCTAAGCCTGTCAGATGTTTCCTCAGCTGTAGGCTCATTGTCTATTTGTTTCTTCTGGCCTAGCTTCTAAGGCTACTTCTGTCACAATGCACACTGAAGATGCTTGTGCCAGAAGCTTCACCCCAGAATATTTTCCTCTAGCTTTTTATTGTTATTTCTGTATCTTCACTCTTAAGCGTCTGTTCTCCTCTCTAAACCCAAGCAGACCAAAATGATCTTAACGGAAATTCCAGATAAAAGAAAGAGTTCACAGAATCGTCTAGGTTGGAAGGGACCTTTAAGATCATCTAGTCCAACCATTTAAGGAATACAATGCAGAATTGAGATAATTTTAGACAGAAATATGGAAAAATAAGCAATTTTAAAAGTAGCTCCTAAAAAACAAACAAACAAACAAAACAACCTAAAAGGGGGGAAAAAATATGACACTGCTCTGAAATGATGTGTCACCAGTGCTGTGCTATGCAACATGAACCCTGTACATTAATGGACTGGAGGTAGCAGCTAAAGGGATGATAAAGTTCCTGTTGAAGTCAGCTTATAGACAAAGTTTTAACTAAAACGACATTTCTTTTCAGCCAAGATGCAAACCCCAACAACCAAAAAATTTAGAATGGAAAATTCTAGCTGTTCAGGACAAAACCCCAACCATCACAAAAGAAAGCCAAGTAAGTCATAACGCCTCACACAAACAGCCCTGTAGCCAAGACTACAACCCACTGAAACACCAGCACAACAGACCATCAAAGACCAAACACTTTCCAGGCAATGTATTTGAAAAGAGCAAAACAAGAACTTTCAAATTATTTAACATTTTAAAGGCTTTAGAGCTATCTAAATTAATAAAAAAATCCAGAGAACAACAGCTACAAAACAGAGTGCACTTTTAACGTGGAGTCTATGCTACTAGTACCCAGACACCAGATGTAGTGATGCTGGGAATTTGTATTACAAACCAATCCTCCTCATACATCAAGTCCAAAGCTCTAGTTGCTCTTATATATAGCTGGAATAAAGTGTTCTTTTTTTGAATGCTTGTGAAGGCAACTCAAATTATGAAAGTTTTAATAAGCCATTTAAATTGGCCACAAAGTATTCACAAGTTCTTTTTATTTATATTCACGTACGCATCTGAGCTAGCAGTCACCTTTTTGTGGTTTTTCTCTCCATACTCCTTCTATAACCAGTTGAAAGTACTGACCACTCACCTTGCAATGTGCTGAAACCAGAAAATATTATTTCATACTGGCTTCCACCAGCCTTATGCTGGGAAATATTTACAACCGGGCAAAGAGAAACTAAGATCAAACTGTGGCTTTAAATATCTGAATGTTTTTCTTCCCATTTCAGAAGGTGAAATGTTTTCACAGAACACTGTTGTCTTCTAAGGGCTTGTAATATTAATAATTCCAGATAAATGTTGGTATTTCCCTTTCTCAGAAAGCAAAAACTTACTTTAGCTACTGGCTGTGGCTTACACCACCAAGCAGCAGAAATGCTGGTGACGGGAGGAGGAATGCATTGACTCCACCATCAAGGTCATTGTAACTGCTGAAAACAATGTACTGTTAAAAAACATATTTGTGATACCCATCACACAAAAATATCCGCTTTGGCAAAGTGTGGCCGTAGGGCAGAAAGCTCTGGGAAAAGGACACTTCAGTCCTCACTCTGTACCAGCTGCCACAGCCAAGATCTGCTCATTCACCTCCAATAATGGCCCTTGGAAGATTTCCACTGCCACACAAACACAGCATCCCCTGCACCCCAACAACCAGAGGCTGATGCCAAGGATCTCTCATCGCTGCTGCCCTTCCTCATCCGGCCCCTCTCTCCCACTGCCACACAAGTTTATCTATCATCCATTACTTATTTTTTCACTTTGTATTTCCATTCTACTGCCCGTGCGCATATATAAACTATTTTAAACCCTTTAGCTGTTTCAACAAAGCACTCAAACTGCCTCTTTAAAAAAAGGCTTTAAAATCTGAGAGCTAAGCTACTGAGTTGATTTACATAAGCCAAACTAAGCCAATAGCTGCAAAAATTAGGGGGTTGGAATACATATGGGTGTATTTTACTTTGGCACAGTAATCTGTAGTTAGTATTGACCTTTGCTGTTCCAGTATATGGTTAAACCACAAAGAAAAACCACGGCAATACCATGTAAATATAGAATGTCCCCATGAAATGAGCAATTGAAAGGTTCTGGGCAGTAATTAACTGAAGGAGGAAAACCTCAAGCTTTTCATTTTAAAGCAGACAACGGAAAAGTTCAGCTGTCTGACTTCTTTAATATTATGCTCTTTCTAGTACCATAGTTCAGAATACAATTTTAAAGAGCACTGGAGTAAAAATTTTACTGCAGTTTTCAGTGGGGAAAGTTTTCAGAGGAAAAAAATAAATCACATCTCTACAGTTTTCAGAGAGGAACTTTAAAATTCCACTTAAGCCTCTACAAGCCATAAATTCCTTATAAAACAATAGTTCAGCACTTAATGAACAGACTGCACAACTCATTCCTAGCAAGAACATCACCTACTTGCTAAAATAATAAACAAGATAAAATTAGGAATTTCTAATGCCAACAGTAGAAGTGGGAAACATTCATGATGCAAAGAGCTTGTTTCACAATACCTGTGTTGTTTCACAATACATGTATGTTTCAGCCCTCAAGGATAGTGTTTATTTTTATCATAATCACAGTTACACTCGGCTGCATTGGTTTGGAGGGGTTTTTTTTGTTTTGCCTAGTTAACAAACATCTGTTCCAACACTGACACAAAAATCACACCTTTTCACTATCACCATATCTAGGCTTCATGATTCAAAAGATTTCAAATGACATAGTTACAAGGAAGTTACCTAGGAAGCCCAAAATTCAGATGTACAAGTGTGCCGCCTTATCACATACAAAGCTTAGCACACTTATTACCTGTGAGGCAGCGTTTCCAACTCCAACCTTCCCCTTTACTAATGTTTCCCTTCTAAAGTGTAGGAGAAACAAGTATCCTGGAGAGGTAGGAACAGGAAATCTTACCAAAAAAGCACATTTCTTATTACATTCAAATACCAGGAGAGAAGCCTATGCACCTAAAACTTTTGGGTTTTCTTCCTCTTTAATGTATCAGTAATTTAATAAAACATTATTTCTCAGATGAAAAGTAGTAAAAGGTTATTTCGCCATGAGAGTCTCGCTTCATTTTTTCTTTATAAATATTGCATTGCCTTCTTGTTACAGACAGGCTATTAGAAGTTTGCAGAAACAATCTACCTCCTTAAAATGTTCTCTTCTTCATATTATAATACTGGGATTTGCTGCTGAGACCAAAGGCTCACCTATCCCAAATCTTAAAGCAGATGCCTGTAGAACAGTTTAAGAGTGGTGGAGCCACACAACTGATAGTTTCAAGATGAATCCTATGAAGTTCTAGTGATGCACTAGAATATCAATATCTTTTCTAAGACAGTGGTAGCATCTTAGCCTACAGCAGTCCCCGATGGCCCCGTCCCTCCCATCATCATTTTATCTAGTCATTTTTTGAGTATGCAAACTTTTATCACCCACAATACCTTACGGCAATATATTTTACAGTTTAACAATACACCACGAGAAGAAATAGCTCCTCTTATTTCTTTGAAACTTGCTGGTTTAATTTGATTTCCTCATACTGGGTGAGGTAGCAGTCACTCTCCTAATGTCACTCAGGATTTTTTGGAAGACTAGCTTGTCCCCACCCAAGTCATCTCTTCTTTGGGCCAACAGCCTCAGTCTATTTAGTCATTTGGAAACTATTTTATTTCTTCAGTCCTTTCTTTTGCCTTTTTCTGTACCTTCACTACAAAAGATTACAAACATAAGTAGACTTTTCAGGATGAGCGCTACAGTATTAACAGTGGCTTATGCTTCATCTCTAGAGAGTGGAAGCATTAGCACAACCACAGGGAGACATCCGCGGCATGTAACCACGAATGCTTATACTACACCAGGCACTGGGTGCTAGCGGATATTGTGCAATGCTACAGTAAACCTGCACCTGCTTCATTTTGAAATTATACAATTAAGAGTTCTAGATCCACCCAAGATCTTTTGTTGTGTTTATTTGTCAGAAAGCATTCACACACTCCTAAAAGTAACTATGAAGACACACTGCAGGCTGTATGAGTGCAAGAACTGAATTAAGACATTTATTTTGCAATGCTTTTGACAGAGAGGCTGGATGTTGAACCTGCCTCAAGAAAACACATCGGGAGCTAGAAGCCTGAAACATTTCCGAGAGCAAAACAACAGATTATAGTTTAGCTTTTTGGTGGTGTTACAGGTTTGGCACAAGAAATGTTAAAGCGCTTCCCTTCACAACCTCTCATAAAATCCATCTTTCTATTCATTATCCTAAGCCGAAACTTGGAAGACTTTCCTGACACTGCCATGTACTGTACTAGCACAGGGCACTGCGTGGACAATTTACAGTCAAGTCTGCACTTGGCAAACTTATTCCAAAACACAAGAAGCAAATGCTATCTGTAAGAGTTTGTCAGTATAACTGCAACTACACCAGTGGCTTTTGCCAGCATAGCACTCTAACATAAATCCTATTTTATCAAAAGCAACATATGCCGCAAATAGCAAAGGGTTATAAAGTATCCCTCAACTTAGAAGTTTCAGCATGATTAACAACCTGAAGTAGGAAGGCGTTAACTTCCATTCGGTTGAGCACATCAAGTTGAAACATAACTGCTTCTCACTCACAGTCCAGCAACTCAAGAATGTCTGTTGGAGTCACTCACCAGTTGCATCATGATTTCCAGCACTGACCCAGTCAGCTGTTGTGGTTAATGTAATACTTGTGGGCCAAGTACTAAAATCATCGTGAACATCTGCACACGCAAGCCTTTCTACTACTGTAAGGTCTAGAGTCCATTGTGTTATGTACAATACTTAACCACGGCCAAGACAGGCCTTGGCCAAAGATCATTGAGTCAAATAACAGGACGAGATGTGGGAGAGCCAAGTACTATCAAGCCCATTTTCCACAGTAGTGTCTTCAAATTCTTATTTTTTCCTTACAAGCCTGAAACATGTAATATAAGAATTTCAATTAGTACTTTTGGAGCTAGGTCCCTCAAGAGGAGATTTTTGGGTTAAAAGCAATATTTCCAGGATTAACTATATCGATAACAATCTTCTGTAAATACTTCTGTTAAATTAAGTGGGCTCATCCTCATGGCAGAAGTCCCAGGAACAGAACTACAAAATGGTATTGTTCCAGTATGACCACTTGATACTGGTTACTGGCTTCTCGTAAAGTTGAATTTAAGACTGATTCAGCCCCCCCCCTCCCCAAACACAGTTGCAATGGTTTAAAATGTTACCTCCCTTTACGGTCCCGCTCCAGACTCAAAAGATATCGCTGAAGGAGTGGCCAAAAGATACATACGCCTAGCTTCAGCCACAACACATCAGTTAGGAGGATTATTGGTGGCATGGTCGACACGCTGGAGGGAAGGGATGCCAGCCAGAGGGACCTGGACAGGCTTGAGAGGTGGGCTAGTGCAAAGCGCGTGAAGTTCAACCAAGCCAAGTGCAGGGTCCTGCACCTGGGACGTGGCAATCCCAGGCACAAATACAGGTTGGGTGGAGAATGGCTAGAGAGCAGCCCTGAGAAGGACTTGGGGCTGTTGGTGGATGAGAAGCTCAACATGAGCCGGCAATGTGCACTGGCAGCCCAGAAAGCCAACTGCATCCTGGGCTGCATCAAGAGAAGTGTGGCCAGCAGGTCACGGGAGGGGATTCTACGCCTCTACTCTGCGCTTGTGAGACCCCACCTGGAGTACTGTGTCCAGCTTTGGAGTCCTCAACACAGGAAGGACATGGACCTGTTGGAACGGGTCCAGTGGAGGGCCACAGAGATGATCAGAGGGCTGGAGCACCTCTCCTATGAAGACAGGCTGAGGGCTGGAGTTGTTCAGCCTGGAGAAGAGAAGGCTCCAGGAAGACCTCATAGCAGCCTTCCAATATCCGAAGGGAGCCTACAGGAGAGCCGGAGAGGGACTCTTTGTCAGGAAGTGTAGTGACAGGACAAGGGGTAATGGTTTTAAATTGCAAGAGGGGAGATTTAGATTAGATATTAGGAAGAAATTCTTTACTGTGAGGGAGGTGAGGCACTGGAACAGGTTGCCCAGGGAATCTGTGGGTGCCCCATCCTTGGAAGTGTTCAAGGCCAGGCTGGATGGGCCTTGAGAACTCGTTCTTATGGGAGGTGTCCCTGCCCATGGCAGGGGGGTTGGAACTCTATGGTCTCTAAGGTCCCTTCCAACCCTAACCATTCTATGATTCTATAATTAGATTAACCAATGAACAAGAAAACATAGTACTAATATATGATAGTCTGAACTTTTCTGTACATACACGACAAGCGTACTTGGAATAGTCTTGGCACCGGATGACAAGATTTTGGAAAGACATAAAGAGCCTTCATGAACAAGAGGATCATTCTAACTATCTGCAGATATAATACTGTTGGAATTTCTGTTGCTACAGATTCGTGTTGTCAGAATTTGCTCTTTCAGCCCAGCTTCTCCTTGATCCTGCAGTGATGTTTAACCTAAGCACTACCACGGGAAAAGCGAGGTCATGAATTCAGCACCACATCTGCACTAAATGGTAGAGACCAAAGGAAACGTGAACCTAGGGGGAAAAAAAAAAAAAACTTGAGTTTGAACAGAAAGAGGCTGGGTAAGTATTCTATTCTTAAAATAGACATAGGGAGTGTAGCTGTATTACATCAGACACTGGAGCCTGTTTTATAAAAGGAGCTCTTTATAAATCTGCAACTCTGATCCTACTATAACTTCAAAATAAGAAGTTGTCTGCACTGAATGATGCCTTTAGGAATATGAGTTTTACTGGGCCTGTTCTGAGAAACAAGGAGAGCCAGCTAACTTTCTGTTTCCCTTCCCCTTAAACATATCCTCATATGCTTGACACTGCTGGATGCCAACAGATCACTCTTAGGGCACCTCCTGGTCCAGTATATGCCAGTTTCCAGAAGTCGGTGACTTCTGATTTTTCCAGAGCCACTTTTCACATGATGCACCACCAAGGGAGGAATCCCAGCACAGGACAGGATTTGGGAGCTTGACAAGTTCCTTAAGGACTTCGTACAGAACCATCAAACCCTGTCTATCCTGTTAATGCATTCAGCCTAAATCAGAGCAGATTTCTGACACCAATTTTTATTTCCCAGATCTTCCTGAAGATCTGGTCGGCCAATTTGCATGAGCACTTTGTTTCTCACCAGGCCTCCTGCCCTGTCAGAGAACACCATCTTCCTCAAAACGCCCTTCCTGTCCATCCTAAACCAGCTATTTTAAGCTCTGTTCAAGATTTAAGTCTTCTGAACCACAGCAGATATGCTAAGCAACCACAGATGTCTTCATCCACGCAAGAAGACTAAGTTTTTGACAACGTTTTGGCTTTTTTTCTTGCTTTCTCAACAGCAGATTATTTCACTAGATGGAGACTCTTCAATCCAGCAATTTAAGTGTCTCATGTGTGGTAGAAGTTAATATATTACAACACTGAAGACTCCACAAGAAATACCAACACTAGAGCTGTATTGTTGCAGTTAATAATAGACTTAGATTTACAACGCAGCTCATATATTTCATCAGCTTGACACAGTAAAGGCAACCTCACCTTACACATCCTCAGCCATCCAAAGGGCTGAGGGAAGAAGGGAATGAGGTACTTGCAAGCACTGGTTCACCCACTACATTATGAAACAACACAGCAGCATCTGGATCCACATACCTCCACTGACTACAGGAAAAAAAAAAACCCAAACCTCAAAGGCACTACTAGGCAAGGTATCGAAGTTCAGGGAAGGTAAATCATTACCTGTCAATAAAATGAAATTAATCCTGCCCATGATGATGAAACAAAGGGCTCTGATAATATGGAGAAGCTATGCTCTCACAGCTTAAGCCCTAGGAAGATTAACGTTTTAGTGCTAAGTCAACAGAACTGTGTGGTAAATCGCTGAACTGATGAAGATGCACAACAGAAATTCAAGGAGCAATTTTATTTTAAGTAACTGAAAAACAGATAAACTTCTTACAACTGCCTGCACAGTTTGGGAACTAGGGAAAAACTGTGTATAGCTTGTTTTTAGCAAAACTTACTTCTGACAAAGCAGCCCTTGAATCTACTGCTCCCGAGGAGAACAGCAGTTTCCACCCTCACTGTCTGGAAAAAGAAAAGATGTTTTCTCTCCCTGACTGGCAAAGAAGTAAGCGGGGTAAAACTTTTTTCCAAGTTAAGTAGAAAAAACTTAGTTCCAACTCAAAGCAGGTCATGAGCCAGCATCTGCTCCCCACGCTTCTCACGCTACGTTCTGCGTGCGCCATTCGTATATACGTCTAGTAGACTCAGGTACAAGTTAGCTTAAAAGTATCATCTCCGAAACCGTGATAACGCTAAACCAGTCTCTTCTGGAAAGCACAATTCGGTTCACACTCTCAACCCACACCTGGGCTACTGAGATGCAACGGGATGGTCCCCGTTAACTTCAGAGGTGGGTTTTTTTTTTTTAATTATTATTTATTTTTTAAAACACCGGGATGCCTCGCCGTTCCAGCAGCCGGCTAGCAGCCTGACCTTTACCTAAAGTGAGGTTTTTTTCAGCTTTGTCTGCCCAGGAGCCCACTTCGCTGTGGCTTCTTCCCTCCAGCCGCTCGCCTCCCTCCCTCCTCCGCTCGCTGTTCGGCACCAGCGGGGCCAGACTTCGCACCCTTCCCATTTCTAACCCAAAAAAGCAAATGAAAACGTG
>KZ509353.1:24007-39034 GCA_002844005.1 Limosa lapponica baueri | reverse complement strand
TTGCTCTTTCAGAAGGGTACAAGCAACATTCATCTCCCCGCCGCTTTTGCCACAAACCGGTAAAAACTGATTTTTCCTGCAGAGTGTCAAAGCGGTTCCTGCTTTCCTTTCTTCTGCTGCTTTCTGCGTTCCCTTTATTGATGTCTGTAGGAAAGGGCACGGCTTAGAGAACGTGTTTGTTATTTAACTGTTGCAGATCTCAATGGGATACGAAGCCTACCTCTTTTCTTCTCTCTAATGCCAACATGCTGGCTTTTAAAAAACTTCAGTGAAAAAATCGGTGGATTTTTTTAACCCCCCAGCCCCCTCCCCCCAAAAAAGTTAAGTGAGAAAGAAAGCTAATTAGATTCCTGCATATTTCAAAAAGTCTAATGGTTTTCAGGTAGATCAAGTGCTGGTTCTGTGAACGTCCTCTCTATAGAAAGAGACTCACTTGACTTGAGCACACGGAAGGACCAAAAGTATATTCTGTGTAGGCCATTTTTCTCCTGCTTCAACCCAATTGGAGAAAAAAAACCAAGCATCAAGTTCCTTGAAATCTTTCTGCAAATGCAGGTCCTTTCTGCAGCTTTAACGTCAGATTGGCTTGCTATTGCCCGGGGTTACGTGGGTTGTAGGAAACTCAATGCACTTATAAAGGTCCCTTTCAGAAGGGTCTATTTCACAGTAAGGTTATGGATTGACCGAGATATACGAGTGCTTTTACCAGTCACTGGCCATCTCCTCTACAACCAGTTCCCTTTCTGACATTGCCCAACCGTCTGGACAGTTAAAAAAAATCTGGAAACAGCAGACGCCTGTGTAAGAGACGCATTTGCAGTTACAACACAAACTCTTAGGACCACCGTAAAACCTCTTCTGCGTCGCCGCGGCTGGACCGACACAGCTCCCCATGCTGTTACTCAGCAGCTTCCATCAGACAATCTTGCTTGCCCGCAACTCTTTGTCAGCTCAAAGATGCCACCCTCAGAAACCACCACAGCTGGTCTTCCGTCTTTGCAATCGAGAAGGCGGGTTCGTGTTCTGGAAAAAGCAGCTCTTCTTCAGACAAAGGAGATCCATGGAAAGAGTACACAACAATAGGAATGAGAAATGAAAAAAACGGAAAGAGGGCCAGGAAGGAGCATGGATTCCTTTCAGGTTTTGTTCTCGTCATACATGTCCAAGGCAGGCTCGATGGCTGAGAACTCGCTCTCGTAGACCAGGCTTCGAGGGGACAGAGAGTTACGATGAAAGAAGTGACTGCCTACAAGAGGTAGAACAAAACCTCATTAGGAACACACGCCAACAAGGCAAGAACTGAGCAAAGCATCCTCATACACGGCTGCCAACCACAACGCATGGAAAAAATAGCCACCCTTTAGCACAAAGCAGTAAGAGCCCTATGAAATAGTTCACCTAAATAGTTCGTGCGGTCCCCTGCCGGTTCAAAGCAACAGCTCTCCATACGCATGAACAATCCCACCTCAAATGGCTCTTTCAGGTAAAACAGGTCAAGTCTGAGCACGGCTGGGGCAGGCTGGAGTTTCACACTCAGTGCTTGCTGTTGATTTACAGCCTTGTGAAGGAGGCACGAGCTTCCTCAAGAAACCCAGGAAGCTTTGGTAGGTGCCCAGGTCCCCATGCCAGGCACCAGCGCAAAGCGCTGCGGCACGGGGTGGAAAGGAACGAGAAGGCTGAGCAAGGAGGTCATGAAGGATCGTCCGACTGATGCTGCTGAGAGCCTGACCTTCTCCAGAGCTCAGCAACCTCCATCCACCCAGCGTCACCTTCTAGGAATAGGCACCTACATATTTCCTTACACAGAACTCAAGGAGACCCAACCCTCTTCTCCAACACTGGTGATACCAAACACAAGCACCAGGTGGCTGTTGATAGAGCAGGGAATGGAAGTTCGTTTTTCTTTCTTGACAGCAGTTAAACCTGGCATTCCCCTGGCTCTCCAAACCCACAGATGTGTTTTGCAAGGAGCCCAGCCCTGCTGGTGTACAAATGGTTCTCTCTGAAAGCATCTATCAGATCAGGCCCTTGGCCAAAACGTTTCATTACTGGGTTTCTCGATCCCAGGGGGGGATTAGCTGGGAGCAAGGCTGCTGAGATTACAGTACGCCAGGCAGCCACATGAGCCAAACTGGAGGCAACAGAAAAGCTTCCAAGTTCATCAAGAAGGCACTCAGCAAACCAAGGTGCCTCTGGTTTCAGGCATCAGTGGAGCAAGATCCTTAGGGGACTGCAGTTTTAGCCCCGGCAGAATTTAGGTGCTTAAATCCTCCTTTCTTTGCCAAATTTGGAGTCCAGCCTATGCCATTCAGAAATAAAGATCTTACACAAGATATAAGGGAAGAAGAATTCAGCTGCTACTGTCCAAAACACCTTTTCTCCTTCCCCGCTCACCCAAAAGACAGAGATTCGGAAAAGAAAAAAAAGGTTGTCCTTATTTGGATGAAAAATAAAATGCAAGAGTTACAATCAAATGCGTAGAATTGTTGAAAGAGCAAAAGCGAAGATGAATTTTGCACTTATCACCAAAAGCCAGTACACGCACTCACTCCACCACTCGCACCGAGAAGGGGAAGTTCTCATAACTACAGGATCAAAAATACATTAATTTGTTTAACTGAAACAAGAGTGACATCAGAGTTAGGCTGCACAGGAGTGAGCCGCTCGTTCTGCCAGGAGCAGACACCCAGGTGTTTGGAAGAATTGCACAGTGTTGGAACACGCTTTGCAGAAGCAGTCAGTAGGGGATGATGAACACCCAAATTTATAGACTTCTGAACCTGATGAACCCTCTCCCAAATTTACAGGGTAAAAAAAAAAAAAACAATTTAGAAAAATGCTGATTTTTTTTTTTTTGAGGGAACATAAACTTGGAACTATGATTTCCCGCTGATCAGAGTCTGTATCAAACAAAAAACCCCCCTCAATCCATTTTGAAATTATACCAGATAAAATCAATTTCAAGGCTCTTCTGCAATTTGTGTTATGGGTCAGGATCATTTAATTTTTATGACTGAGCCTCAGGTTGCTGTTGAAATAAGCCATGGACGCTTCATCTCCCTTTCCTCCACCTGCTGAAACGTTACGGACTGAACAGCCAAGGCTGAAATGAAACAAAAGGGATTCTAAAGCTCGGTGCTGCTGTTGTTTTTATTACACAAAACCAAACAAGGGATTAGGAAGCAGACAGCCCAGGCAGTCATTTCCTCTGTGCGCACCCAGACTTCCACTCCAGCAGATTCGAGGGAGAGATTTAATCAGGAGGCAGACAGGTCATCTGACAACAAATTTTTAAAAATTAATCTGGAAAAAGGCACTATATACCCAACACCCCTAAAAGTCTTTACTGTAGTGTTTTCTTGATTCTTGGCAAAAAAACCCCAAAACAAATAATTTAAGCCACCCGCTTCCAAGGAGGCTGCACGTTTCCATACGGCTCCACATCTCTTGGCTTTCACACCACTTTTGGGACGCTTCGTCCATTCTTTTCCTAAAAGAATTTTCCCTTTTCCTTTTTTTTCCTACAAGAATTTTCCTTTCTTTTTCCTTTTTCCTCTCCCTTCTCTACCGTTCAGCGCAGCCTGCCCCGTGCTGAAAATCCAGCTGCTGCTTGGTGCTTTTCAACGCTCCATCTCCAGGTGCTCTAAGGACCGGGTCTGTACCGTAGCCCACAATCTACAGACAGAGAGAGAGTCAGCGGGGCATAGCGACCCAGCCACGCTCATCTTGATGCAGGAAACTGCCAGTGCTTGTTTAAAAATGTGGCATCAGTCCAGCTGACAAATTTACCGAATAAATGTATTTTAAGGACAAGTAGAAACATCCACCGTTCCACATTCAGCTTATGAATCCGTCCTTCCTATTTTGCACTTACTAACGAAGATCAAGATTGATCCTTCAGGTATAGAAACAAATGGGAACTCTGCGTTTTTTCAATGCGTGAGAATGAGTCCTTCAGCGCTCTCTGCCACTATTCTTCATTATATATTTACAAAGAACTTTTCAGATAACTTGTATCAGGTCTGAAAATAAACGTACCACCTTGGAATTGATCTCTGTACCCACCATAGGATGCTACAGAAGGAGGCACAACACCAAGGCCAAAAATTCAAGAGACACAGCATCACTATAGCACTGCAGGTGCATCAGGAATAACTATCACCTGGTGTTTCCCTTTCCATCTGGAAGTTTGTTAATGCCCTCAGTCATTAATCAGGGCCACCTTCTGCCACATGCTACGATCCCACCACAGCTCCTCCGGCACGGCGGCTTCTTAACGAGGAAATCCAACCAGAGCACTCCCTATCTCGGACAATCTGGTTCAGACACCCTCCTGGTTAAGGAACAGAGCAGGATTATTTCATAGAGCATCCTTTCCTCCAAGACAGCAGCTCACCAAGCCACTGAACTATATACCCTACTATATACCCTATTATTTACCCTTCTGCCAGCCCAGTCCCACAGTCTTTCCAACATCTGGGAAAAGGGACCAGCTCTTCTCCTTTTGCTGTTAGGATTACGCATAGGAGAGTAACATTATTCATTTTTTATGTGTGGGTAGCTAAAAGCATGGCAGGCAACAAAAACTTTGGTAATTTCCTTCTTGTTTCTATCCAGAGACAAAAAAAAAAGAGTTTCTGGGATGGTGCAGAGTCCATCTTTGAATATGTTTATTTCATTAACAGGGTAAACCTACATTGCTAGCCTGACCTATAAATAACCTAGCAGACACTGTCTGTATTTTTCTTAACACTTTGTCGAGACAATTGTTAGAGGCGCAGAAGAAAAGATTAAAAAAAGATGGCCCTGGGTTATTTACATCCTCTACGGAGGGAAACGCACTAGAAGCCCTGTTAACCATTCTGTTCCCAATAGCATCACCCGACTTCTCCTCTCGCTGCTGCTCTGCAGAAGAAACACGAACTGGAACCGTTTGTGGTGCCTTTTGCCTCTGGGTCACCACGGTTGAGGCCGTCCCTGCCCATCCCTCCCCACAGCATTAAAAAGCACATAGGGAGTTTTTGTTTCAGGAGACCAAGCACAAACTCACCCATTTTACTGTTGCTCTTGAGAGATGGGTGAAAAAAAAAACACCCACCCCGTCACCCTTTTGTTTCATAGCCTGTATCCCAAATCGTGCTCTAACCACATTCCTCCAGTTTTGGCACCATCTCTCAGTTGACAAACGCTGTATTTCACAAGGAGACAGTCCTCAGACACGGTATTTTTGAGGGTTTTTTCGCTTCATGAGTAAGTCCAGTGGGGTTTTCCAGTCTTTCGAATTGCACTTACTGCTCTATTGATTGTTTTCATGTTTCTTTCAAAATTTCACAAGGACACACTGAAAAATAATTCTATTAAATGTACTGAAGCTATCGCATACTTCATTTCTTATTATAAAAGCTGCCTTCTCAGCTGAAGCCTGCCAGACAGATAAGAATTAAGAAACTATTTTAATGTAGACCCTGGCTGTGTTCCTAAATTCTAAAAGTGCCTATACATAAAAATAAAATTAAATTAAATCCTCTATTTCCCAGTACATAAAAAAATTAAATCTTACAGTAAAATTGGTTGTGTTCATTTAATTACATTAGAAAGCACTAAGTTTCAAACGCCTACGTCTCGATACAAGAACAACAACAACAAACCAACGCAGAATAGGCTTTAACTTCTATCAATTATATTTTCCTTACTGATTTGTTACCTTCATCTACCCATCTCATTAACTCGAGCATTAGCATTTGGCTGCGAGTCAGCTCCGCGTGCTTTAACGGGCTGTTGTGAAATCACTCTGGCGCTGCTTGCATAAGGGAACGTGTGTGAAACAGCCTGAGCGAGGGCAGGGATGAGAGATGTTTTGCCTCTGCCTCCTCCCCGGTGAAAAAGCCACAGCAAGAAGGGACGTGTCCGCACAGAGCCTCCACGTTACAGTTACACACCATCATCGGTCTTTCACCATCTCAATTCGAACAAGACCTAACCCCTGTCACTAATAGGAAAGGAGGCTTCACAGATGACGGTGGGGGAAGAGGCTACCCGTTTTCATTTGGTGTTGGGAAGGAAGAAGTGGTTTAGAGCCGCTTGGCTTTTATCAGAAGGAAGGGTGGGGTGAAAAAGGCAGAAAACGTTTACGAGCTGTATGTCCAGAAAACAGAGTTGCAAACCTTCAGCAACGACTGACCTGAAGACAAAAACCATACTGCAGTCCTCCCGTAACACTCCGTCTCTCACCGGGGGGAGAACTGGAGAAAATGTTCTTATTTCAAATTAATTTTCAGCTGGAGTCAAGGTAAGCCTGTTATATACTAGAATGCTTGGCCCGGCTTTTTTCCTTAACCAGCTGGTATGGAGTGATTGCCAGTAACACCCTTGTCACTCCAGTGCTGGGTGGCATCGTAAGAACGGCACCGCCTGAGATTTCCACTTGTCAGCTTACGTCCCAAAATGAAACGAGAAGAATACAGATCTGCAGAGATGAACTCATTCAAAGGAAATAAAGCACCTTATAAAAGGCTGTCAAGACTTAAGGACTAACACAGTAAGTCCAAGAGAAGTAAAACTCTCACACAGTAAGATTTCGTAATTAAAGTTTTTTTTTTTTATTTATTTCTTCACTTTTTCCTTAATACAAAGCTTTGGCATCAGCAAATTTTATGAAAAAATAGAATGTACTAAATAATTGCTTGTGCTGCATGATCGATAAATGATGCATAAAAATAGGTGTCTCTCTCCAAGGCAATCGTCCGGAAAGCGTTTCTTCAATACCATTCTGCTCTGTGGGGCAGAAAAAAAAAAAGGAACAAAATATTTATATTAAAGTTAATACTGCCAATACCAAAAAAATATAAAAAAATCCTGTAAAAGTCAGTCAGTGAGAAATGACTAATTGTACAAGGCCAGAGCATTAAAAGAGGTCTGTACCCCTTACATCACTCTCACAGGAGCAGTAAAACAGACAGGTCAGCCAGAGGTTTGAGCACTTCTAAACTTCTGAGGAAACTCCATCTGCTACTGAAAACTTCCTCTAAGTGCTCTCCAACATGTGGGCTTTTTGGACTTTAAAACACAGTTATGCAGTAATTTCTGACCGTTTCCCAAGAAGCAAAGCAAAACATGCTTCTTCTGTTCTTTTAAATCACAACCTAAATCATTTAATAGTAATAGTGCATGAATATTACGAGAACAAGAGAAAGAAGCTGGTTCCTTATTTTCTTAGCACTTAGACAATCTTTGCTGTTATCAGGAACTATTTATAATACATGTGTGTGCATATATACATACACACAAACATATGTACATAGATATGTATATACACACAACTCTAGAACTATTGCTCTAAATAAAGATGTTTAAGCTGTGGGAAGGACATAGGAAAAAAAGGATCAGGACATGTTTTTAGGCGAGTTTTCACGCAGAGAATATTTGGCACCTTTTACTTGCATCAGCATATTACATGGCCTCATTCCTGCTACTGTTGTTTTCTGATAAGAAAAAACCCTCAGCTTCCTTTTGAAACACTCCCATAACAAATGTAGCACATGCCAGCATTGCTTTTTACACGGAGAACAGCCTAAAAAGCAGGTATGCTGTTATGACATTTAATGGAAATCACAGCGAGAGGGAGCTGCCATGTATTTGGCATGATATTCAACAGCAGAAATGCTTTGTCTGGCACCGGGGAACGTAAGGTGTCAGTGAAACAATACACCTAAGAATCAGTGTCATGCATACACATTTTAAACTGTTAAAAATTAGTCAAACCTAGCAGTACTGGTGCAGGCTGCTTAGATCCCAAAGGATTCAGTCGAAAAGCTTTTTGAGGTTAAAGGCTATGGGAAGGTACCCCAATTACCTAAGTATGTGATTTTTGACAGCTCTGGTTTCTGCGGTTTCTGGTTTTCTGAAGTCTGCCCCAAAGTATACGCTTATATATGCTCACATTTTCATTCCTATCGCTGGGGAAAGGAGCCCTCCTTACATCAGCACGGCCTTTGTTTGGACTAAGGGAACATCACTGTGAAAACACTTCTCTGGAGGCCCAAACTGTCTGCCAACGTGAAGGAGTTTGCCCTTTCAGTAAAAATAGACCCGGATCCCACTGCGCAAAAGACAACAAAAAGCAGAGTTGCAAGGCAAGGCAGAAAAGGGACTGCTATCGGTGCCCACATCTGGATGATACCATATGGGCTACAGTTCCTTTGTCGTCTTCCTAATGATGTGGAAATGCCCAGAAATGCAGACATTCCCGTTTCACAACTCATCTTGCTCCGTGCTTTGCCAAGCTGTTTTTCAGCGCAGATTAACTATGCTCAGCTACAGCTCTGCTGCCAACCTGCTGATGGATAGATGCAATGTCAAGATAAGCAAATGAAAAAAAAAAAAAAAGTCATAATCAGGAGACTATATAGGGCTATTCAGAGTTCTAAAACTTTTTTTCATTAAGCCCTTTTGGAATTTGCATCTAAAAAGAGGAGGAAAGAAAGATTTGCAAATTAGTGGTAATCAAAGGTTCCTGATGACCAAAACCTCCAAGAACTTAGTGTAGCCCCTCCTGAAGAAGACTAGCTTGGAAGTGTCTAAAATTTCACACTGGAGACTACTAGACATGTTTTCATCTTCTTGAGAAGGACACTTATGCTTTCCAGAAAGCAATAAAAGTCAAAAAAGTGCTTCTTTCTCTTGTCTCAAAACAAAGCAAAACAACCCCACACAAAACAAAACAAAAAAACCCAGGGAAGTTGTATTTATAAAGCTACATTTCCAGGCTGCACAGGAGACTGCCTTTGAATCTCACCCACTTTTGGTAAGAGATCAGCACATTTAATGGACACTCAGCTGTGTCAAGATGTTGACAGACAAAGATGTTGACACTTGCCCTCCCCAAATAAATAAATTTTGATTAAACGTGTATCATGAGCCCAGATGTTCCATACACCTAAAATGGAAATAGCTGGATGTACCTAGTTATTGTATCTGCAGAATGGATTTATATTCACCCACCCACAGAACTACAAAAAAAAAAAGACTGGAAGTCATGTGCTAGAGTCATTTCTTGTCCATCCCGTCTGCAGGGAGGCACTGGGGGTGTCTATAAAAATTACGAAAGCACAGATGTCTTTAAGCACTCCTTTGACCGCAGTTCTTAAGCACACTAAAATGAGAGGTCAGAAGGCTGGCCTGCTCTCGTCACTTAAGAGAAGAGAAACTCTAGTGTATTCATTGCTTTCATCTCTCCCTCTCCTAAAAGCAAAAAGGTAGTTTTCTATTTACACACTTTTTTTCTTAGCTGAAAGTCTGCCAAGTAGGAATAGAGATTTTATTTTTTTTTTCAATATGAAGTTGACTAAGAAATTGAGGTGAAAACTGTCAAAGGTAACTGATGGTAGTAATTTCTGGCTCTGCCAGGTGAATTTTGAACATGGGAATTTAATGGCAGAAATCTAATGTTTACATAGACCATTAATCAAAACCTGGATATAAATATTTGCTCTTTTCCCCCTTCCATGTCTGCCCTTGACAAGGAGGCTTCCTCGGACAATCCAGCTAAATATAAATTGAGGGAGTTTAGATGCTACCCTGGAACCTACTGTTAACAGAGCGACTTACATTTGAGAAAAGCAGAAAAGGCATTTGACACCTTGAAAACTGCATTTTCACCCTTCTCTATTGTCTTGGTATTTGTTCCCAATGTTGTCCACGACACACACCCACCAGAAATACATAAAAACATCTGAATATTTACTTACTCATTAGCATTCAAGCTAGCTGTGGCTTTGATGATCATGTAGCAGAGTGTAAGGGCACTGAGGAGGCCAAAACTGGCAATAATAAACCATTCTTCTGTTGACAAAGGAAAGGGAGGAAATCACTCGTGGGAGAAGGCTTATGTCAAAGCGATGCCAATATTTCCCTCAAACACCACTGGCGGAAGGCAAGAGGCTTCTAAGCCATGACTGGCCCCAGGAGGTGAAGCAGAAGGAGGTTAGCCACAGAGTTACTGACTGGAGAAGGCTAGCAAAGAAGAAGTGGAGAGAGGTGTGGAAAAAAAGCATGGCACAACAATATTTCCCGGCTGAGCCCAAGGGTTAGTTGATAAAGAAAGGTCACTTAACAATGTGAAGTGAAATGCAGGAACAAGGGAAAAATGTAATGAAAACTCTGTCTGTCCCCCCTCTCCCCCCAGCCAGAAAGAGGACTGATGGGGTTGGTTTACATTCGCTGAGATGCAGCTCTTCACATAAGCACACCCAATAGACTTTCACACTTGGGTCTCGCCCCCTCCCTCCTGAATAAATGCTATAGTGTTACTTTAAAAAAAAAAAACAAAAAAAAACAAACCAAAAAAACCCCAAACCAAAAAATAGGATAGCTTTTTCAACAGTGAAACATTACTAGAGTTCCCCATTTAATAGACAGGAATACAACATGGAAAAATGATTTCAACATTACCGTATACAGACACATCAAAAAATACAATGTAGTATAAAGGCGGCTATGAAAGAATGTTCACAATTCAAAGTTCTCCCTCCTCAAGATCAATTTGGCACATGGTAATAGATCGGAATACAAACATTGTTGTTGAATATGGCTTTTGGTTTAACTCTCATGCATCAAAGAATGCATGTGTCATCCATGAAATCCAAACATTTGAACAGCCTTTTCTAAAGCTTTATTTTATAAACATTGTCAGAATGAACTGTTGCTGATTATTTCTTGTTTTGCCCTGGCATCCCATCTGTGCAAGAGCAGCACTACAGTTGGGGGCAGACAGCAAAAATACCTTCTGCAAAACCAAGGAGTGAAAAGTTTCAGTTAAACTACAGCGTTTCCCCAGCCATGAGACGGAGAGCAGCACACCGACAGCCTCTGTTCAACAGTCTGAATGCAAGATGAATCAGATGTCAAACACTGCATGACACAGTGACTTACTGGCTTTGTAAAGAATCTAGATTGTGTACAATGATTTCTTCTTCTCAGATCAGGACATTTCTGGATACGGACTATGTGTTTCATAAGATGATATTTTTTTAATGAAGCATTTACTTTGCTGCAGCATCTGAACAAACACTCTAATGGACTGTATCAGTTTCACTGCCTCTTAGACATATATCAGTGGCAAACAGTGTCACTAAGCTCAAAATCTACATCATAGATGCACACAAGCAAAATACAAGGAGAAAATTGGACTGTTGTACGGGATGGATTCTATTTTTGCAATTCAGCCAGGAAAACAACCATTTGTGCATTAAATCGAGACTGTACAGCATATGGAAAAATGATGCAACTCCACACGTTGTATTCATTATAGTGCTATTATACACTAAAAACCCTAGGTAAAAATCCAGGGAGTGGAAATTTCCCATGCTGTTCTTACGGACAGGAGCTTGCAAGCAATGCAGGAACAGTTTTCTGATGTCATAAAACACTTGGACAGTACTCAAATGTTGGTACATCAAATACTTATTTTTAATTCACAGATTTTGTAAGAAAAACCATCTGCTAAGAGACGTCAGAGTTCCAGTAGTAATGTTCTCAGGGGAAACAATGTCTGCAGAAATGCTAATCAGCTAAAATATTTATATTTGTGTAAATTATTGCATGTAAAGTATTCTGAAAGGGTAAATAATGGTTTTGCCATTCCAGCTTCTCGTACTGGTTACCAAATTCAGGAAGGTTATTTTCTTGCCATTTTAGTTCACCCAGTGTTCCCTGTGTGCAGATCTAAATGGATATACCATTAATAACGAAGTGTTGGCACTGTCATACCTAGAGTTATCAGTTTCAACACGGAGCATATGCCTCTTAGAGACACCGAGGTCACCTTTGTCCCCGCAGAGAAATCTTTTACCACAGCCCTGCAGCACGGAGCTACAGCAGGGCAACCGTCACACACCAGGAAAACCACAGAACGGTACTGGAAGCCAAAGAAAACTTACTTGTCACAGCAATGTTGATCTCTCCTGACCTTGGCGTTAGCTCTCCGTCCTGGGGCAGCTGTGACATCCCAGAGGTGCGCAGGGGCTCCAGGCTGAGAGAGCTGTCGTTGGCAAAATCGCCAAGTGCTGACCTCCTGCTTGCTGGCTGGCCTCTGGTGAGCCTTTCCATGTCAAAGGCTACGTTCTCTGTACATGGCACGTTCGGCTGGAAGAACAAGCGATTCCACGTTACCATGGTGAACATTCTACCTGTAGCAAACCGATAAATTGAGTAAAACCGCACGCTCCCCCCATTCAGCCGCTACGGCTGCCCTCACAGGAGAGAAACACATGAATTAGCAAGTTCTATCCAAAGTTGCTCCTTCAGTCCACCTTAAAGAGGTGGAGAAAGAAGCAGGAAGTGGGATTAAGATTCGAGAAAGGGACTCAAATATGCCCGTCTCATAGCCCATACCTGCATGGTTTACTACCACGAGGAATGATGACATGCACCAAATTCTACAGTATCCTCCTCTAAAAATCCAGGTATGTTATTTGTTGCAAAAATAGGTCATCCACAGTATATCTGCAACTGTTTCTTAGGAAATGTGCAAATTTGCAACTAACACAGCTAAAAATGGAGGCACGATTATTCTCACTGGCTTGATTCAAAAGCTGCTTTAGACAGCATCTTCATCTGCTCTTCTCTTTCTTCCTTCTTTCTTTCTTCCAAAAAGAGCATTGCTCCCAACCTATAATTTTTCCCTCATATGGGAAAGATGGAAAAATCCTTTTTGAGGTTCTTCACTTCTATTCTTTTGTGAACTGTTCGACAAAAGCAGTTCTCAGGGATCCCATAAGCCATGAGATGCTTGAGTAAAGGTTGTTGGCCTCTGCTTGGGCATGGCTTTTAATGCGTAAACAAATTTAAGACTGTCTATGGGAGACCACAACAAGAAAAAGAGATTTACAGAGTAAGTTTAACAAAGAGGGGTTGAAAGAAATTGAGAAAATGGAAGATTACAGAGAACCTAGCAGACTTCCAGTTAATAAGAAATTGTTATAGATTGAAATAGAACAATATATTCCCAACAACCAACTAGGGAAAGGAACAACAACAACACATCAGCTTTATCAGCAGCAAAGAAATTGGTAAAAAAACCCAAACGTTTTCTGAGTAAGGGTACTGGAACACCCTCTCCCTTTCTCCCCTACAATTATTCCTCCTGTTCTGGGTCTCAGACACAGGAGGAAGAAGAGCTCACAGCACTGTGACTTACCACAATTCCCAGTGCCTTCAAAATGTTCAGTTTACACATTGGACACGTACAGTGCTCACTAAGCCATGGATCCACACAGGCTTTGTGGAAAACATGCCTAGAAGAACAGACAAGACACGTAAATAATTTGCAAACAATTCACTTTTAGAGAGTTTCTTTCTTAATTAAGCCAGCAGACCAAATTCTAGAATTGCCAGTACTCTGTGCTGATTGCAATAAGAAAAAAATAAATCAAAACCTCCTGCTTGTTGCCATCCTTTACTAATAGTTCAACTAGGAAGAAACACTTAAAAGGAAGATTATTGCCCCCTTCCTTCTTGCCTTTATTGTGGATATGAATATACGCATGGGCACAATAACTAGGGTAACGAGGGCTCCACCATAACTTTGTGTAAAGTATTATCTCAATTTATATGTAGAGATATGGCCTCTATGTAGAGGCCATAAATTGGGTAGAAAGAGCACCGATCCACCAGCAGTCCATTTTATTCCAAAGTCAGTGCAACCAACTTATGTCTGATTTTGAAAGGGCTTTTATAATTATCACATCTAAGTAAAAAGAATGCTTTTCCTGCAATCAGTATTTCTCGATATCAGGAAGAAAAACATGTCCATCATCACGTGATGGTCATAAAAAACCCCAGAAGAATCTTTCAAAGACGAAAAGACAAACTGGGCTTCTGCTTGCACAGCAGGGAGCCCTGCAACAGAGAACAGCCTGAATTGCCACCTACATTGCATACAAAAATCTTAGTCACATACATGAATATAAATGTAATAGTGTTGGGTTGACATAAACCAATATAACAAGGAAGGACGATGCAGAGACCCAAACAAGGTACCTAAATTAAAGGAATTACAGGAAATGTCCTCATGCCTTTTCAACTGGCAAAGAACTTTTCAGAGCATATTCATGCAGAAATGGGTATCACGAAGCTTTCTACACAATAGAGCTTTAGCAAATACTCATAATAACCTAGTCTGAATAATTGGCTGAGATAAGAACCCAGATCTTTCATTTCCAGTGGCACTGACTGCAGAGCAAAAAGTCAGCGCGAGCAAGCACACCCCAACAGGACAGGCTGGTGATCACGGTGAAGATCAGCAATTACAAGGGCTGCTTAGCCAGCAAGGAGCTGTGCTCTGAAACCAGCAGATGAAGGGGCAGTGGCAGAACAAGGAGTTCTCGCCATCTATTTGAGGCATCGGCACGGTCTGTAAGAGGTCACACATGTCCCCAAGGCAGCATAACGTTGAGATACTCTCCGTCCTCTCCGCTCTCAGGTTATACGTGCTGCTCTGTGCCTCAGTAAGCTCCTCATAGGGTCTGGCACTTTGCTCCCTATCCCTTGGGATTTTAAAAGCAGAGACCAAAGGAGGTATGTTACCAGACAATTCTCTTTTAAATGTCTGGAAAGTGACCGGAAAAAAAGGCCTCAGGAATTAGTTAACAAACATTGAAAAAGACAGTACATAATTACGTTTTATCTATGGCTACTAAGACTGATGGAGGGACTGAAGTACAGCAACCCAAGAAAGTTTCCATCAGCTACAAGTATACATCCTACCTGTACTAACTGAAGACGCACAGACCTAGAGGGTATAATATACTCAAAAGAAGAAGGACAGGGAGCAAAGGACTTTGCTTATCTATATCCCAGATATTGCAGAAATAGAAACTTACAGAATCTCGGCTCGTCACTTGGCTGGACTGTGTCCTTTAGTAATATGGCAATCATGAAAAACAGGCTACGTGCAGTGCTTACTGTTCAACTAATTGCACAAGATACAGACTTGCTTCTAGTGTCATTAGGTCTTAATGCATTCCCTTT
>KZ509350.1:29288-40406 GCA_002844005.1 Limosa lapponica baueri | reverse complement strand
TCAGCCAAGGAGCCAGCTCTGGGGCTTCAGGAGATGATGCTTTCTGCCTCTTTACCCTCACAGGTACAGCTTCCGAGTTCCACCCCAGCTGGAGCTGAAGGTGCGCCCAAAGCTGGGCGAGCGGGAGGTGACGTTCCTCCATGTCACTGAGTGGATCGAGAAGAAGCTGCAGCACGAATTTCAGGTGCCTGTCACGAAGGTCTGGGTCCGTTAAAGGGCTCAGCAAACCCTGCTGAAGCATAGGCATTGCTGCCATCAGGGATAATCAACCCTCAGTTTGGGCTAGGGCTGTCTCTCCAAAAAGCCGACATCTGACCTGGTCTGTCCAGCTTGGGACAGTCAAGAAACATGACCTGAGTGACCAGCTCCAAGCGCTGGTGCTCTGAGCACTAGATTGCTTGAGGAAAAGCGGTTTCCTCCCAGTATGTGCAGCCCTGCCCCAAGCAGGGGGATTGGGAATGTCAGCAAGTCCCAGGCAGACCCCCCCCAGAAGGGCTGAATTCACCCATCCACTCCGTTTTGGGGATGTTTGGGACATTTACCATCCATCACAAGGTACCCGCTGGTTTGTTTTCTGACTCTCACCTTTAAGACCTCTGGTCAAAGAGCAGAAATACCTCCATATTTAGGTACCCAAATCCCCCCAAAGAGCTGCCATTTGAATGGCTTCAAAGTGCTGGTCCCTGCCTTCTACCACCCTTGAAGCCACCCGCAGGTGGGCAGGGTGAAGAAAAACTGCTCCTGCTCCTCCCCACCCTGAGATATCCAGAGCTGGTAATCCCGTAGGGCCAGGCACAGTCAGCTGCTGATGAGAGGATGGGAGCCCAGGACCTCCTGTTCACAGTCCCAGTCTGACCCGAGCTCCTGTGGCTCCTGCCAAGGCCACTTCCAGGCAGGTGTGTCACCAGTTGGGTAGTAGTATTCAAAACCACTTACTTTTTATTCCGGATTCCTCTTTTCAGAAAATTTTGGTGATGCCAAACATGGACGATCTCATCATTCCCATCATGAGCTCTGGCCTGGATGCTCAGCCACCCACTGGGGGACTGCCCAGGGACCTACCAGCCAAGGGGGAGAAGAGGCCTTGAAGCACAGCCCCACAGGGAGGGCAGAGACACTGCACAGAGCTCAGGGACCTCATGGGGACACGGAGCCAGCCAGGGCCTGGTCACTGACTGCTCCCAGGGCTACGCCGTGGGTCTGAGCTTCTCGGTTCATCTCATCCTCAGCACTTTTGTAGATGAGCCTCCTCCTTAAATACCGCAAGCACATGTTCAGAGCAGAACCAGATCCAGGGCAAGGGGTTTGCTGGAACTTCAGGTACCTCCTACCAGGTTCCCAGGACTCCTGGTCAAGGGGGCAGCTCCGGACCAGTGGAGGACTGGGTTTCCCACTGTCTGGTTCCCAAAAAAGGACACAGGACACTCAGACCGGTTCTGCACTGAAGGAGTTGTGATCACCGCTGATCCAAGACATCACAGCTCCAAGACGCGTCACACCCTCCCCGCAGCTGGACTGCACGGAAAACATGGGTGGGAAATGAGTCCAAAATCCGAATAAATCCATCACTGCCCAGTCTTACCTCGCAGCCATCTTATCGTGCACAAGTTCCCACATCTGCTGAGGATGCCGGCTCGGATCATGGGGCTTTGTGCAGAGAGAAGTCCATGGGTCATACTTTCAGCTCAGGAAAAGGAGTGTCTGGGTGTGCACGTGTGAGAGGTGCTCAATGAGACTGGGCAAGTAACAGGGAGGCCCTGTATTTCCAGCAGAAACTGGGGCAGAAGTGTTGGTACCTGCTCTGCTCTCCTCTGGAAGAGAGGAAGGGGAGTCTTCACCGTGGTTTGGGTGGAAAAAATTTACTGACCAAGGGAAAGGGAGGATCCAGCAGACAGAGCAGACTGTCCCAGTTAGTCTCTGTCCATATGGGCCAACCCCAAGTGCTACTTGTCCCATCCTCACCTGCTGAGGAGCCTCAAGGACACACTGCTGCCCACAGGCGGCACTGAATACAGATGAGACACCCCTCCAGAAGGAAGACAGGCAACAGGCATGGCTTGAAGCCTTTTTATTGAAGGTGCCCGGTTATGTAGCCTTGCGTTCTCAGTCCTTATAGCTCTTCCTGCCCTCCTGGCTTCCCTTTCACCAAGTGTTTCTTCTGAGGGCCCTAGAAGATAGCAGAGAGGAGAGATCTCAGTGTTAGTGGTAGACAGACCTGGCCTACAAGGCTGCATGTGAGCTGCGTGGAGCAGAACTGCAGCCCTGGCCCCTTTCTGTTGTGCAAGGCTGCTCCTTCTCTCTGCTCTCCCGCTGGGAGCCCTGTGCCGCCATTCACCAGCCACCCCCAGGGCCTTCCTAGTCCCGCAGGAATTAGGAGCAGAACATGGTTGCCCTTGCACAAGAGGTTTGTTTCTCTGGACATCACAAAAGCAGCCAGAGAGTGGCAACGAGTGACCTGCTCTGAGCCAGGTGGGCTGGCCTGCAGTGAGCCCACTGTGGTGGAGCACTTCCAAGCTGCTGTAGGAGCCCTGGAGGAGGCGAGGCCTCCCGCATCCAAAGGCACAGATCCTCATCAGCCAACTCAACAGAGCTGGAGGGGTTTCCACCAGCAAAGAAATGGGGTTATCCCAGACCAAGTAAGTCCTACAGGAGCAGATGGCAAGAATTACTTATGTGTCTCTGCTTCCAGCCAAATGTAAAGTTTTGCCACAGTGTACAGGGGGGGAAACTCTCACCCCACAGTAGAAAAGGACAAAGAAAACATCTGCAACCAGGTAGAACCACCTCCTAAGGTCCCCATCGCTGCTACTCAGGACTTGCAGCGACAGCAAGAGCAGAACGCAGAGCAAGCTCCTAAGGCTGAGATAAAGGAAAACAGCTTAACCTCTAAAGAGCTCTGCAAAGGCACCGCGTAGCCAATCCCCCCTCCCAGGGCTCAGGAGGCTTAGCCAGTTTCACATGGGATTTCTGGCTGACAGGCCAGATCCAGACACGGTTTACGTCCGCGTGGTATCCAGAGAGTTGTTTTCTTTCATTTCTGCTGGCTGAAGGCCTGGCTTACTTAACACTTCCTCAATTTCACATTCAGACTTGTGCACCAGCCTGGTGTAGGTTGCAAAACTATTCAGGAAACTCTGCTTGTTTTGGATTTATTTAATTTTTTTTTTTTTTGGCCCTAGGTTTAAGAAAAATATACTGCTCGGCCTTTTTGAAAGCTTCCTGACAAAAGAATCACAAATTTGTGACTGAATTTGACCCAACCTTTTCCTCTTAAGAACATTAAAGTTATAAATCATTCCAAACAAATCAAAGAAGTGCACAATTACGGGTGAAAGGGACCATATGTCCAAGGCAGTGCCTGCCAAGTTAACTGCTTGTTTAAAACATCCTGTGGTGAATGGAAACTGGTTGGCCATATGGTATATTATTTGCTAGTTGGGTTGTCTTGGATCACTCGCACAACCATCGTGTTCTTCCTTAGCATAATATCTGCTTGTATGAATTGAATTCATGCCTGTCTTTTATGCAAGACAGTCCTGATCACTCATTTGGCTGTTGTTATACCGAGAAGCAGATGCTTGATTGGAGTCAATCAGTTGCTTCAACCCCAGCTGCAAGCACAGCCCGGGAGCTGGAGCCGGCGCGGAGCATAACTCACCATGAAAGCCCGCTTCTCCTGCGCTGTCTGGAAGCGGCCATGGCCAAACTTGGAAGTAGTATCAATGAATTTGAGTTCAATGGCTTCCTGAGCCCGGCGGCTTGTGTGCACCAGAAGGGACTGGAAAAGAGGAGTTACAATGCATCAGGCTTATCTTTACAGCAAATCCGGACATCTGCTCTGACAGAAGCAGGGTTGAAATACCCTCGGTGCATCCATTAGAAAATAGCCCCATGAAAACCTGCCTTCTCAGAGAAATATCCAGGTGGGCAGGTGATGCCTTGGATTGCAGAGCAACTCTGAAATGAGCCTGCTCTTCACTCAGCATTTCATTTCCTCACAATCTGCTTATGGCCAAGGTTTCCCACCGCAGCCACACGGGCTTCCAGCTTCTGTCTCCAGAGAGAGTACACCCGACTGCACACTCCCACAAACCATCTGACTGGGAATGGTCTCACTGAGCACCTTGCTCGTGTGCTACGTGCCCTCTGCAACCCGACCAGTCTCCCTGACCAACATTTGGAGGCAGTGGCGTTCTCCACGTGGTGAATCTCTTTATGGAGAGCTACAGCCCATCTCTCCCCAGCGCCACTCTCACCTTACGGAGGGTGAGCACACGCTTCTTCGTGCCCACGACGCAGCCTTTCAGCATGAGGAAGTCGTTGTTCACCTCCCCATAGTGAGGAAAGCCACCCTGTGGAGAGAGGCAGAGAGAGAGGGTTGGCAGGCAGGAGAGCTGGGTGGGAGCAGACATGTCCACAGGTGGCTTTTTCTAGGGAAGGAGAAGGCAGTGACTGACTGTCCTTCCAGCTAATAACACTCTGCACCCTTCAGGTGGCCTGCTCAGGACCACCAGAGCATGTCAGCCACACTGACAGCATCATCCCAGCTAAGGAACAACCCTCAAGAGCTGGGGAACCACCAACCCTGCTTCCTACTCTGGAGGATGCAGGTGAACAGCAAGCAGAACTGGCTAGACTCACACGTTAGCAGCTTTTAATATGAAAAAGTGAATTTTTAAACCAAGTAACAAACATCTATCTGTTAAGTATCAGATTTTTAATGTCACGTATAGTTCCTCTTCTTTTTAAACAAAGTTACCGGTTTCTGTCCAGGTTATCAGCTGAAAATGAAATGTTGGGGTAAACCAATGGGCCTAAAAAAACACCACACAGAGATGGTTTTCCATGTCCAGAACATGAGGAAAAGAATCACTGCATTTCTTTCAGTGAATTTCCTTCAAATCATTTCCTATGCAGTGATCTCCAGCCAAGGAATTACTTCCCTGGCTCAGATTCCTGTAGCCAGGGGGTAGTGACAGCCCTGTTACCCCCTCAGCCCTTACCAGAGGCGTAATGGTCTTCTCCGTGACATCGTAGTTCGTCGAGGCATTGTTCTTCACCACTTTGCCATCCTCCACGTGGATCCCACGGCCAATGCGGTAAATCTAGGAAAGGGAAGGAAATTGAGATGGCAACTTTTCCACCCCCTTAGTGAGGGACGTCACAGGGACAACGCATTATCTACCAAGATGTGCCCCCCTGTGATGTGTCCCTTGAGCAGGGAAAAAGCACCAGGAAAGACAAGGAGAACAACAGCACTGCAGATCTCTAGGGAAGCATCCGAGAAGGTGGGGGGGACAGAAGCCACTGTGCAAAGAAGGATGATGACAGCACGGAAGGAAGGCAGGCAGGAAGGTGCAGTGGTGCTCTGAGGGAGCCCACCTGGGCCATACCTTCTTGTTGAGCTCCGTGCGGTGGTGGTAGCCCTTCTGGCCAGCCCGAGCAATGGAGTAGCCAACCCGGGCCGGGTGCCAGGCTCCGATGCAGGCAACTTTGCGCAAGCCCTTGTGTGTCTTCCTGGGGAGCTTCTTGGTGTGCCAACGGCTTGTCACCCCTGGAAGTGTGACCGGACAGAGCAGTGAGAACACCAGAGCAGGGAGATTCAGGGCTGATGTCTGAGTGCTGGGGAGGGGAGAGTCTCATCACTTTTCTGCAGTTCTTGGAAGACACCACGTTGGAAGGAGACCAAGAGCTGTCACTACCATGAGAGGCCAGAGCACAGAATCGTTCTCACTTCCCATGGATCTGATCAGACTGTGATATGTTCCTGCTGAGCACATCCACACGCACGCACAGAAACACCCACACCTCCACACACGTGGGGTTTGTGAGAAGTGCAATGGCTTAACGTACTTACAGTGCCTCTGAGCCTCCTGGGAAGACTTTGGGCACAGCAGAAAACGTGGCCTTTACTGAGATTAAGGAAACCAAACTCTGCTACAATGGAACTGCATGTCATGATTGAGGTTCACAGGCTCTTTGCTACTCCCTGTGCAATAAGTTGGTGGTTTCTCAGCATGGCCAATGCTCCCCTCCCCCAGAACTACATTAGGGGCAGTGCCATAAGAGAAGAACAGAACCAAGTCCCCAGCAAGGGTCTCCCTGCTCTGTACCTTTCATCCCATGCCCCTTGGTCACGCCAATGACATCAATCATCTCATTCTGGCTGAAAACATTATGCACGGAAACCTGCTTCTCCAGCCTCTCACGAACCCAGTCAACCTTCTCAGCCACCGTCCCACCGTTCAGCTGGATCTCCATCACGTGGGCCTTCTTCTGCCGCAGCGGGAGCAGCTTCATCTGCATTAGACAGTGCATTAGGGCAAAATGTTGTCCCTCACCTCTCATGCATGAACATGAAGGAAGGGCTGCATAACTCACCACTTGTGGGGGGCACAGGAGGTGAGCAGGGCCAGCTCTTCACCACCCCTCCCTGCCACACTGTCAACCCCTTTCATAACAGCCAGCGACCTGGGTCAGCAGGCCTACACACCTCTTGGACCCAGCTCCTTGTCCTTGAGCTCAACCACCCCAGTGCCATTCAAGGCACATTCAAGTGTCACCCCACCCATTCAAGGCAGGAGCCGACGCACATCCCAGGGAGCACGGGAGCAGGCCAGCCTTGTCCTACACCAAGAGTTAAGCACAGTAGCAGTAGCCATGGAAAATGCCCAGAGGAGCCCATCACCAGAGCACTGTCTGAGGCTGAACACTGCCATCAGCCAGGATGTAGCTCTGTGCTCTGAGACAGAGTCAGCGCCTCTCTTTTGGTCATGTTCCACCTCTGCATCCAGACCGAGCAGTTATTTCTAGTTCCCACCAAGAGGTGCTCCCGCTCTCTCCCAGTCCCAGATCCCTGTGCAAAGCCCCTGCCAAATCACCGCAGCGGGACTGTCAGGGTCTGTGCCAGCTGCAAGTGAAACCTTCAGCTAGCTTAGCTCTCCGAAGTAGCCATTAACTCCAGGGATCAGTATGAAAATGGGCCCTGTGTGTCCAGCAATTAGCATCTGGCAAAACTGCCTACCCATGGGTTATTTTTGCCCAAACATTCGACACCAGTTGCTAATTTGAGGTGGTCATGGGGCCTAAGGTCCCTTGCTGACACCAGGCTCACCACCTGCTGAGGCTCTGCACAAAGTCTGCTCTCCTCCACGGGGAGTGTGGGCTCCCCAGCGCACCAGAGCCACAGCCCCCTCTGGCAATCCCCCCGCAGGGGACAGGGTTGGTGTCAGGAGGCAGCTGGAAAGGTCAGCCAGCATCTCCCATCGCCTGCACGCCCTGTCCCACACCCTCTGACCGGCGTCTGCCTGCTCAGCCTTCTGGGACCCCACCAAGACACCCCTGTCATCCCGGCTCCCAGGCCCTCACCTTGCCCCCCAGCTGAGGAAGACCCTGAGCCCCTGTTCCCCACCCCCCTGGAGGAGGCTCTGACCTGTGTGTGCGCAATGACACGAATGACCTTGCAGTACTTTTTCATAGCTGTAAAATCCTTCTCTAGCTGCTTTTTGCCATCCTCATCCTGCCATTTCTTGCAGTACTTGGTGAACGCCTTCTTCTTGCTCTTGTGCCTACAAGAGAAGTGTTTATCATCCAGCAGAGCTGAATGGTGAAGTGCTTCTGCACTTCACTGTGCCCCAAGACAGTGCTGCGTGGGGGCGACCGATCACCTCGCCAGACACTTCCCCGGAGGCACAAGGTACCTGTGGGTACCCAAACCCCTCCCTGGCTGCCGGGGCCACAACACAGGGCTTTGAGGTGAGAAGAGAAAAGTGAATAATGAGCTGTGAAAAGGGCTGGTAATTCAAACCTTTTTTTGCAGGAGGAATCCAGTTGTCTCCCACTGACTGGCTCAGCGCCATCAAAATACAAGCACAAAATCAGAGTTAAGTGGAGAAAGGAGAAAACAGGCTCCAACAGGGATCAGAGGCATGTGGTGGGTGGATCTCAACGGCACTTTTACAGGAGACACGATTCCTACAGTTATGAAATTCATGTTTCCATTTTCCTCTCTGCTGGTGTGGGATTTGGGGTGTTGAAGTTTACAAGGGCCAGGAGTCACATTCTGCATCAATTTTTCCCCTGACAGATCTGATTTTACTCCCCTTGTTTGCTGCCTCAGCTCAAGTATTCCAGTTTAATGGGGAGTAGATGGGCCCGACCTACACAAAGGCAAACAAACCTGCAGCACACGCTGCCATATGATATTGTGCAGAGAGCTAACTTAGTTCAACTATTAGAATAAATTTACATATGCATATGCTGATTCCCAGCATCAAGCTGTTTGCAGTATCTCTGTGCATGACTAAATAAATAGCAGTTTCACTCCACCTCAGGGCCAGCTGCCAGTAGCTGAGCTGTTTGCGGTGGCTGGGCATCACAGAGAGTCTGCAGGGAAGACCTGCGAGGGACTCCCCACTTGCAGTGCCCCAGGGACCCTCCCCAGCCATGGAGGCACGTACCAGTTTTTGTAGAAGCGCCGTCTGCACTCATCGCTGATGTGCTCAGCAAAAACAGTCTTGAAATTCTTCAAGCCCTTCGGTGTTTCTATGTACCCCACAACTCCCACCACCACCATAGGCGGGGTCTCAATGATGGTCACGGCCTCCACCTCCTCCCTTTTGGAGATCTCTGCAAGATAGCAAAGGGAAATGGTGGTCAGCATCGTCTAGGATGGGGTCATTCCCTGGAGCCATTTGTGGCCCATGCCATTACAGCGAGCAAGCAACGTGCTGGGGGTAAAGTTGCTCTCTGCTCTCACAACCAGCCTCAGCCCTTTCATCTCCCATGGCCGCAAGCCCTGCTGGAGTCCCACGCAGGATTTGATCCCCAGACATGGAACGGGTTAGACCCTGTGGGCCAGCACACTTTAACCCATCTTCCCCAGGCTAGGGGAAGCAGTACATTGGATGGTTCTCACCCTGGAGTTTGGCTCCAATGCCGTGGGCATCCCAGAGGCTAACGTTATAAACTTCCCCAGCAAGACATTCCAAACGCATGGTTTATCAGGTAGTTGCCCTACAGAGTCCTTCTGCCAGCAGGATCCAACAAACCACCAGTCACCATAATGGTGTAGGGACTTCCCAGGAATCCCCAGATTCAGCTCACGCTGGCCGTGTGGTAGCCTTTGGCCATCCAAGATCTGGACGGCATTACAGGCGATAGCCCAGAAGCTGTGTGCTCCACCACCCATTCCCAGGAACAGCCTTTCCCACTAACAAGTCTGTTCCCTCATGTCCCTCCTGGATGTGGCTCCCCGCTTTCATCCGCCAAGCCTTACTGAGTCCAGGCCTGTGCACCTCCCGCACAGTGTGTGTCATGCCAGCTTTGTAGCCCAGGAAAGCTGTCAGGTGGACTGGTTTGCTGGGATCATCCTTAGGCCACGTCTTCACCTTCCCTCGGTGGCGACGGCTTCTCTTGTGGGGGAGGAAGCCCAGGTGGCCATGCCTGGGAGCAGAGAACTTGCGGTGGGACTGCAGAGAGGAAGAACAGAAAAGATCAGCTTCACTTTCAGGTCCCAGAAGACGCCGGGACTGAAAGAACAATGGGAAATCTCTCCCTTAACACCAGTGAATACTGGAGGGATTCTGGGCTCTTCCTCGATCCCAACATGAGAGAAAGAACTCCTCACAGGAAGGGATTTTGTTCAGGTTTTCATCATGTGCATGGAAGAATTTAGTAAGTTTCTGGACAAATGAAGCCAATTAACTAAAAAAAACTTGAACATGATCTCCCTTCTTCTACTTGAGGACTTTGAAGGAGAAATAAGTTCTTTAATAGGTCTGCCCTTCTCTGATGTTAATTAGAATGACATATTTTGTATTCTGCAGCACCAAAAGGGCCTGCTCAGAATTCATGGGCTTTGTGTCATCAAGGCAAATGGCACCAAACAAGCACAGCTAACGATCAGAAGAATTGGGAAAGGATGCCCAAAGGAATCAGTAATAAGAACATGCACAGGTTAAATATGCACCTTGAAAACCAAATTAGAAGAGCTAAATATATAAACTCCAATTGCAAGGTCATGCTGAGTCAGGCACAGGGAAAGCAACAGTGCTTTAGAGACATGGACGAGTTCTCACACAACTGGCTTCAAGGCAGGGGAACTGGGGGGTCAGCCCAAGCAGCGAAGGGTTAGATCTACATCCACTGCAACTCCCTCCTCGCTAAGATCAGTCCCGGCACCGGGTTTCACTTCCCACCAAGCGTATTTTCCAGCCCCAATGGAGCTCTGTCGAACTCAAACCCATTTCAGCTGCACTTAACGTGGCTGGGAGCCCAGCCCTGCTGCCTGTCCCTCCACATACAACCGAAAGGTAGCAGAGCCCAGCCGTACAAACCATGGGACGTCTTCAGCCCAGCTCAGCCGCAGAAAGAGGCTGTCAGTAAGTGCCTCCCCTGTCTAATACTTGAGATGGTTCTCGGTCTGAAGACACAAATTTAGCTGCCTGCTCCACCCGGGGCTATATTCATTTCGTGCTGGGCCAAGCTGGCAGGTTGGGACGTAACAGTTGCGGTGTGGTAAAGGTCAATTGCCGGTGTCTCAGTTTACACTTCTCCCTCCTAAACAACTTGAACGTGAATGGCAGGAATTACAGAATCACAGAATTGTCAGAGTTGGAAGGGACCTCTAGAGATCATCTAGTCCAACTCCCCTGCTGAAGCAGGATTGCCTGGAGCACATTACTCAGGACTGCATCCAGGCGGGTCTTGAAAATCTCCAGAGAAGGGCACCCCACGATCTCCCTGGGCAGCCTGTTCCAGGGCTCTGGCACCGTCACCGGAAAGAAGTTTTTCCTCGTATTTGAATGGAACTTCCTATGTTCCAGCTTCTGCCTGTTGCCTGTCATCCTATCGCTGGAAACCACTGAAGAGTCCGGCTCCATCATCCTTCAACCCACCCTTTAGGTACTTGTAAACATAGATAAGATCTCCCCTCAGCCTTCTCTTCTCCAGGCTAACGAGCCCCAGCTCTTTGAGCCTTTCCTTGTAAGGGAGGTGCTCCAACCCCTTAATCATCTTAGTTGCCCTACGTTGGACTCTCTCCAGTAGTTCCCTCTCTTGAACTGGGGAGCCCAGAACTGGACGCAGTATTCCAGTTGTGGCCTCACCAGTGCAGAG
>KZ509347.1:6307-27258 GCA_002844005.1 Limosa lapponica baueri | reverse complement strand
AGTGAGCTCTGAATTCAAAGCGGCTTCAGTTTTCCAAGTCAAAAGAACAGAGCTTCTGTTTGTTTTGTTTGTTTTTAAAAGTCTAGAAAAGAATGCAATGCCTTTTTCTTAGCCCTGCAGACAGCCACATTAAACTCCGGGTGTGAGCTCAGGTAAACAGAAGACAGTGCAGGCTGAGATCAGGCCATGTTTCAGCCCTGAGGAGATTTCAAGTCCAGAATGAAGACACCAGAATTTCCCCCTCCCACAAGCAATATTTTATTTCATGGAATAGTCCCATCCATCGCTACAATACCACCCGCAGGAGCCAAAAAGCAGAAAGCCCCCCAGAAGCTGACACCCAAGAGCAGTCTTTGCAAGACTTAAGCCTGAAGGAAGTTGTGCCCCTTTCAAGGGTGCTAGCACCATGCTTCAAGACAAGTTGGTTTGTGTTCATGCACCATGGCAGAGGGCATCAAGACACCCGACTCAGACAGCACCCTTCCCAGCATGTCACACGGCAGGCAGACACACGGCAAGATGCAGCAAGAATGCAGACCAAGCAGCGACACGACGGAAAGGAATCCAACGCAAGGCTGACAAAAGTCCCAACAAGAACGGCAGAAAAGGAGGAGCAGCAGCTTTATGGACACGTATTTCTGGGAACACAAAGTAAGATACGGGTCATTGACTCCATGAGTCAAAAGCAACGGGCCCTCTCTTCCAGCTGGAACCAACCCCTTCCAGTGACTGCGTGGCTGGAGTTCCTTTGAAGGAACACACTGTCCTTCACACCAGATGAGTATGATGAGCCTAAGAGCAGTAATTTTACCCTATATTCAACCAAGCTAAAACCTACAAGGCCTAAAGCAGACCATCTACTCTTTCTGTAGGCACATGGCTTTGTCATGGACCACTGCAAAGGAACAAACACTGGCTACCTATCTTGGAGGACATCAGCAGCTACAGCCCATGAGGAATTCAGACAGTGAAATGGTACTAGGAGGGCCCCACTCACAGAGCCTGTGGGACATGGATGGGATGATTTGGACACACACAGAACAAACAAAACAGTAAAAAGTTTTGAAACAGAATGAAATAGATCTTAGTGCTTGTGTCCGGACCTTCAGGGAAGTTTTTTTTTTAGAAAAACTTGCTCCTCTCTGATTTTAAGTGCAAGGATAAAAAAAGGAGAAGCTGCACACAGATCTAACAGGCAATGAATTAACTCTTCAGGACAGGCCACCATTGCCAGGTAGGATCTTTCAGCAAATTAAAAATCCTACTGAGGAGCTTAAAGCATGTGGCAGAGGGATATCGGTGGTTTTGAGCACATGCTGTTGTGACCAGTGAAGACAAACAAAACAGCAGCAGTTCTCAAGGGAAGTCAAAAAGTTGAATTAGGACAACCAGTCCCAACTGAAAAGCTGCCGGGTTGGTTCTTGTTACTTCTAGAAATGGGCTTCTTGTGATGGGAGAACTTCTATGTTGCATTTGAAGTGCAAGGTTAGTTCTACATTTGAGCAGCACTCAGTGTTCAAGCTGTTCTCAGGTGTGGACTCTGAGTTGGAGCTGCTGTGAGTTAACCTTTGTGAGACATGGGCACCTATCACCCTCACAACGTGCACCAGAAGCCTTTGGAAGGTCGATATTGCTCCTTGAGTCTGCACCAGCGCAAAACTGATTTTTAATTTTAACCTTTGGCAGGAGGGAATGGGGTGGGAGGTGCAGAGGGAAGGAATGTGAAGAAATAAAAGGCACTGGCCTGGGATAAACAGTGCAGGGATGAAGGGAGTGGTTGGGAGTGGAGAAGGGATTGAGCAAGAAGGACCTTTTTTCCAGTACCTGTTCCATTTGCGGGCGCTGTTACCAGTATGTCCGTGCACTGTCCGAGGGCTTAAGCTGCCAGCTCATATGGCTGCTACTGTCCATGGCAGCCAAATACAACTGTGATGACGCAAGAAAGAGAGAGAAAAAGAGAGTGCAGCCTCAACGTGCATGAAAAACACAGTGCAAGCAAGTGAAACGCCGTGGTGTGTGTCAGTGACAAGGTGGGCTCTACAACCCTAAGGGAATAGCCCTGTGGCAAGAAGGAGAAAACAGAAGGAATGAGAGAAGGGAAAAAAACAAACAAACAAACAAAAAGCCAGGAAAAGTAACGGACAAACAATGCAGCAGGATCATCACATCTTAGTTTTCACCATTTGGTCACAGAAAGCTAAATGGAACACGTCAGCTCTGTCCACCCACTGGACACAACCTGGTTGGATGGTTACCCCCATCTCCTCCCTCCCCAGAAGAGGCAGGGACATGTGCATTGGTATTCCCTTTTCATCCCTCTCCTCCCACAGATGATTTGCTATGAAAAGCTGCAAGTTCTTCTGCCTCAGCAGGTCTCAGCCACCTGCTATGGAGAGTCACAAATACAAAAATCCCAGAAAAGCCCCCTTCTCTGCTGCCTGCCAGTATGAGAGTGGACAGCATTCTTCTTCTTTCCACTGCCCTTCACTATCAGTCTGATCCTCCAGAAAACACATTCATCCTGTAGCATGTTCCTTGCCTCATCTAGGGAGAAGCTCTCCTTGTCTATATGAGCAACAACACGCTCTCCTCCTCGTCTTCCAGCTCCTGTGCTTTCCTATAGCCCATACTGATGGCTGCCAAGTCAAAAAAATCTCATCTTTATCTACTGTCAGAAACCAGCCTAAGGCACCAGGACTCGGATCGCCCCTCAGGGTATTAACACAAACAGCTACTGAAGAACCAGGGAACTTCTTGCCTAACTAAAGCCCCTGCAGAAAGGAGTGTGCTGTCTCTGAAGCAGAAGAGCTGTAGGGGAGGGGGAAGCAGGACCTTGGCCTGATTATAGACACTGAATGAAGAGAGGGACAGTGCCCTTCGTTCAATGGGAAACGCCAGCGGTAAAGCATCTGCCACACTCTACTGGTGTGTAACACGTCAGCTCTTCTCCTGAGGACTATCTCGTGGCCGAGAGCAGATAACGCTACCAAAGCTTGTGATCAGAGTACCACCAGGGATCAGGGAAAACTCTTTGTGAAGGCTGAAAGAGGTCTGGCCAAGTACGGAGACAAGGATCAACCCCCCACTTTTCGGCTTTCTCTACAGCAAAATGAACTGGTCATTTTGAAGTGAAAACATGAATGTGATGTCCCCTTTTCCACCACAATTCCTAGTCTTTTATCCTCTTCCTCCCCTTCCCGTAAATTTGAACCATGCACCACGGAGTGTATTTTCTTCACCTATACCCGAAGACTGGTTGATTATTAAGCATGCTACTACTCATCCTCTGTAGTCACACCACCGAGTTAGTGAGCACTGTGATGGCATGTTCTCCAAGTTGTGGTGTAAGTTAAGGCTTACAGGATCCAGTGAAGGAGGGCAAGATTCAGCTAGTTCTTACACATACATGAAGGCAAGCCCATGTTTTATCCAGCGCACAGAAATGGCTGTCAGGCCACTCCAAATACCAAAACCTTCCATGAAAGTTTGCTGTTGGTTTTTTTTTTTTCCTCCATAGGAAATTAAATACGAAAAATAGGTTCTAAAGAAAGTAAAACAGTTGTGAAAGAAAGATTTAAAAAAAAAAAATCTCAACAAAAAAAATAATACAGGTTTTATCCTGCCATCCCTTTAGGGCAGATTAAGGAGAGAGATTCAGCAATAACTCTGAATTTACTTTTTTAACAAGTTTTGTTTTAAACTTGAGGAATCAATGCCACAGATAGCAAATACATCGCATGCAAGTGAATCATCCTGCTGAAGTCACCCACCAAGATACTCATGCACTTCAGTGGTGGCAGGACTGGGCCCATAGGATTAACAGTGTTAATAGATTGAGTTTTTTTCCTTTTCATGCGCAATGTCCAAAGTAGCATAGCAGGGTTTTATTCCCCGCAGCAGGTGAGACATGGCTTGTCCATTCAAACTGCTGCCATTTATGGGCCAGATCCTGTGTTTGGCTGCACAACCAGCTCCCTTGAGAGTACACAGGAGTGGCAAACGTGTATTCCCCAAAGTTGCTGAAGCAGAGAGGAGCAGTAAAGAGAGACTTACTGAGGGAGGTGGGGACTCCCGGCCAATGAGCGGGGTATTCTCGCAACGGGGGTTCTGGAAATTTGCATTCTGGCTCCTAGGAAAGGAAGACACACATGGTAACAGGGGGCACGTGTCACACTTCTCTGGGGAAGGTCTCCGATGGTGACATGGGACAGAGTATACGCACCCCCACAACTACCGTATCAGGTCAGTCTCCCTCAAAGCTTTTCTTACAGACCAGGTGGATCCCCCTTTTTCAGACAAGGGCCCAAAACTAGCATTATTTTCCTCAAATTAAGCACTATCTTTACACTCTTACTCAGAACGGCCCACACTGAATCATGCCAAGTGATTTAAAAATAGGTCCGTGTGAAAATCTGCCGCCTTGCAGCGCTAGAACTGCCAAGCTGCAGGAATGGAGATAAAATGAGGACAAAGTCTAACGGGAAGAACAAAATGATCTGCCGGCCCCCAAAAGATGGGCCCTGAGGGTAGTCCAAGTGTGATCAGAGTTAGGCACTTCTGGGGAAAGCTCTGAAGATCCCACCTGGACTAGGTAGCTCCAGTCAGAGCTGACCACAAATATTGTGGAAGGAGCCTGCAGGTTTTGTCTTGGCTCTCCGTCTCTCAGGAGACTTAAAATCTTCTGGCAAAACTGCTCTGTCTGAAGAATTAAGTCTTCTGGGGATCAGAATCATTGTGTAATAAGGAGCCCAGACAATACTTTCCTACTTCTTTCCTGTGGACAGATTTCTAAATCCTGCAGGACAAAGCTGTTTGTATGTTGGAGTGTGCTGTCTAACACAACAACTCTTTCTGCTGCAGCACATCTAAGCTATGCTATTCTCCCAGTAGATGCCAATCAGAAAACATGCCTTTGGACACTTTGGACAAAATCCTTCATCACTTCTACTGCTTGGTTAGAAGTGCCAGCCTCGTGGCGCTTAGTGAGGACAGAAATTGGAGCGAAGCAACCTGGATGAGCCGCAATCCAGCCTTCTTGTCGGGATACTCACATGTACTCCGTGACGGGAGCATTGCTGACTGTGTGTGCTGCTGCTGGGATGCTGGTCTCACTGCCATAACTACTCCCACAGCTATAGAGGCTGGGCATGTGCACTCTGTAAAGATTATCGTGTGTTTGTCTACTCCCTTGAGCAGCTGATTCTTCTTCCCCATCATCATCTGAGCTTCTGCAAGAAGGAGAAAAAGTTCCTCCTAGAACCCTACAGTGACCCCACATGTGGGGTTTGCAGGAAACCATGGTAATCCTAGGAACCTCCCAACCATCTTCCACACCTCCACATTTATACCCGTTTGGGATGCCTCGGGGCGGCAGTGTCAAACACAGCCCACACCACTGTGACTCAGACCTCCCACAGACACCATCTGGACTTGTACACTGTGTGATCCCCTGCTGTCTCCCTACGGTCTTCTCTCAGGGCTTGGCAGACAGCATGGCTCGGCAGACAGCATGGCTCTGCAACTGCCCAGTCAGCCAGCCAAAGGATGGACATACATCCTGAAATACACAGCACTTTAAAAAAAGAAAAAGTAAAAGAGAGGCAGTGGGGATGTAGTGCCATGCACCCCACAGAAAGCATCCTTCAAAACTGCAGCCTGTGTCTTTCCATTTCTTGCAGCCGTGTCCAAAGAATTTTTAAGGATAATTCTCTGTAGACTTCTCTCAACATTCGTTCTGGTTACCAAGGGTCTGCTTCAGCTTCTAACAAAATCTCAGAAGCCTTTACAGAGACTAAGTTGCAACATTTGTGGCTAGAGGCTTTCTCAGCTCATTAATGCCAGGATTTTAAATCCGTTTTAATGCAGAGCAGAGCCAGTTTGCCAGCTGGTTCCTTCCCCCCTTCCCATCATATTCTCTTGTCCCTCCTATGTAATATACACTACTATTTTATCTCCGTAATTATGGGATGAAGCACCAAGATTTGAAATGTATTTTAGTGACACTTGACAAAAGTTAGTAAAATCGTTTACACAGAACACTTTGTTGCTGAGGGGAGACAGCATGGACAAGGCTAAAACATCCCAGACATCACCTGCAGCTTCTGTGCCACAAGGTGGCACTGAAGATTTATTCAGGGACTTGCAGCCTGCACAGCCTCTTAGAGGCAATAAAGTATGACATCTTCCACCTCCCGCAGGGAGGCAGAGGAAGAAATGGTGCTCGGGGGAATGCAAGAGGGAATCCTTCAGTTGACAGCAGCAGCCTGAGCCTGCTGGGGCTGGCAGGGCAGACAGCAGCCCTCATGGAAGGCAGCACAAGAGATGCCACTGGGTAAATCTTTTTCCTTCAAAAGGGGCAGACTATATTCTCTTCTGGATATCGCCTCTGCAGCTGCGTGCGGAAGAGGTAAGGAAACCAGCCATTTTCTGAAGTGCTATCCTGACGCATTTCCCAAGGCTTTCTCTGTGGGCACCGCAGGCCTGGCGGGTTCCGGCTTCCTGCTATTGTTCAGGATGTTCCATTTGACTTTGAACCTTGGGCCTGGGCTTAGACCACAAATGTCACATTTGAGGACCACAGAAGAGCATTTGCTGCTCTTCTGCAAGAACAGAAAAACTCCAAGCTATTTTAATAGCTGCATGTGGCACAGCAGCCAGGGAATCACAGAATGATATGGGGTTGGAAGGGACCTCTGGAGATCATCTAGTCCACCCCCCCCTGCCAAAGCAGGTCCACCCAGAGCAGGTTGCACAGGAACGTGTCCAGGTGGGTTTGAATGTCTCCAGAGATGGAGAAGTGAAGGTTTGCTCAAGACTTACTGCTCAGCCTGGTTACCATCACAAAAACTAGTTCCAAACAACTCCGCTGTTAGATGATTGCCACCAATTTGCAAGTATCTCATCTGCTGTTCCCAACAAGACAGTTCCTGGTTTCTATTAGCTACGCAAGTCAGTCGCCCCAGTGTGAGCAAAGCCAAAAAGGCAAGTGTGAACTGCTTCTCATTCCAATTCTCTTCCCCATACTGGAGCAAACGTCTCATAGCAATGCAAGAGAATAAGTATTTTACAGAGATGGCACATAGTTTGAGCATTACTTCTCTCTACAGCTATAATCATTCATCTCTGACTTGACTCACAGTCAGTCATACAGTGTACTGAATACTCTGCATACATAGTATTCCAGTGCAATAAGGTTCAGATGTGAATATTAACCACAGCCAGAGCAAAAGCCAACAGTGACTTTTTTTTTTTCTGTTGGACCTGTGCTTATAAAGCCTCATCCCTCACACTCCTGGGATCATATGGGAAAGAGCTCCATATGCTCACGGGCACAAATCCAATAGCCAGTCTTCACTAGGAAAGAGTTCTACAACGTTACAGGATCTAAACCCTCTCTATACCTCTTTTGCTGCCAAGTGTGTGGGACGCTGCACACAATGGAACTGAACATGAGGGCTGTGACAAAGGAGAAGAGAACCAAGTAGATGAGGCCTTCCACTCCGTCATAGCAAAAGCCCGTCAGAGCCTGGATGTAGTCCTGGAGAGAGAAATGAACAGTTTCCTGATCACCAGAGAGTTAACATTGAGCTCTAATTCAAAAGCCCTTCCCCTGGACTACGTTCCCTGAAACAACTCAAGAGATTGTAGTCCCTTTCCAGAGCATATTTCCATTTTAATTTCAGGGACCCCAAATGTTTTTCATAACTGATCTAACCCTTATTTCCCCTCACAAAGCCCAGCTCAGATTTAGACGTGGAAATTTTTTCAAACCCACACAATAAGACTTTAAGAGAGAAGAAAAAAAAATAATAAAAAAAGAATAAAAAAGCCAAGGCAAGCTTATCCACCCAACTTAAGATACCATATTTTACACGAAGCCCCTCAGCTCCCTTGCTACATCCCATTGCCCAAGAACACAAGCATGGACTATCTGTTTCTCTGCCTTCAGAGACGCAGCCAGGACAACAGTTAGGCCATGCTATACTGCAGCTATAAGGCATTCCACTCCACGGGAAAGGCAAGAAGCTATGTGCTATAGAAAAAAAAACCCTTGAAGGCCCCTGAAACCTTATGGCTGCCACTTGTAGATGTATAAAGGCATGTTATCTCGTTTCCTATGTTGATCTTTTAAACAGAAAGCTAACTTGAGCCAAATTCCCATTCTCCTTTCTCCTGGAGTCAATCAGTAAAAGCTGGTGTAAACTGTTTTGGCACACCAGAGATTTGAAACTCCAAAATAATCAGTACGCTACAGGCTCTACCCCCACTTTGATCTTTCTTAGCTCAAGCCCAGTTACCGAGTACTCACCAAATGCAGACTCCGACAGTCTACTAAAGCTGTCAGTTGCTGCAAGTTGATCTCTGTTGAATTTAAAACCTCCTGAATCCGAGTAAGATACTCCTGTAAGCAACAAGCCAGTGATTACAGCAAGGAAATGGCTTAGCAGGAGCTGATCTTGGGCTTTGTACAAGGATCAGGGATGACACACAGCACAGCGAGAGCAACTTGAGGAGACTTACCTTGGAGGTGGGATGCTCTCTGCTTGCTGACCTCATGAGTTCCATAACATCATCTTGCATTTCCACCAGAGCCTTGTGACTTCCTGACAGCTTCTGCTCAACACAAAACATGCAATGTTTCAGCAATTCAGGCCACATGAACCAATGGAGCTCCTGGAAAAAGCCTTAAATCCTACTTCCCAAATATTGAAGCACCATCTGTATGAATGGTACAAGTTAAGGATGTCTCAACTGTCGTGGGTACAGCTGCGACAGGGTTAAGTTTGACTTTTACCAACCTGGAAGAAGTACAGACAGAAAGAAAAGGGAAAAAGAAGAACCAAAAGAAAAAACCAAACACATACACACACAAAAACATCTGCGCAGCTGGGGCCGGCTCCAGGAGAGAGGAGAGGGAGACAAAAACACAGTGCACTCAAGTTCTCACCACAGAGCACAGCTGGATTTTTCTATTAAATCAGATGGCTGAGAAAGACTTAATGTTAATGCTAGAAGTTGTTTGTATTGGGGTGCAGCCTTCATATCCCATTAAAGCATCCATGGGAATTTCACATGCAATAGCATGTCAGAGTCTACTGAGCAACCAGAAATGCAACAGATGGCAACGGTGCATCATACCACAGCTTGAAGTGTTCTTACCCCACCCTTTAAAACAGAGGAAGACAAGACTTAAAAAAATCCTAAATATAAACGGTGAAGCAGCTGGTGTCTGCCAAACGGTGGGTGGTGTGGGTTCATTCTGGCCTCTGATACATACGACAAAGTTTGGGATGGGCCCAGGTGCTGTTCCTCAGCCCCCACACAAAAGAATAATGACTCACATTTATACTTCAGGATACAAACCCTTCAACATCCAAGGGATTTAAGAGGCGTATGTGAGAATCACTCCCTCACCCACAGAAGTGGCTGCATTTTGGGAGTGGAGTGTTGCCACAGTTTAACCCAAAAGAACCTGCAAGAAGAGATTCAACGCAGGAGGTATGTAGTTTCCCACCCTGGCATTAATTGTGGGTGCTCTGTCTCCAGGTTGATGCTGTTCTAGGAGTGCCATGTAAACAGAGGTGCCATGAACAAAGCCATGGTCCTCACCACATCACACATGGGCCCTTCTAAGATGGAATCCTGGACCTGAAGCTATGCAGGTAGGGATGAAGTTGGAAAAACTGCTCACTAAACCACAGTTTACCACTAAACCTCTTGCACAGCTGGAAAGTAGCTACCAAAGCTTTACCAACAGGTGGAGTCCTCCCTAAAGCCAACACCTTGCAACTTGCTGGCATCAAAAGCCTTTAACCAATACCCTGGAGGATGCTGAGAAGGGCTGAAGAGAATTAGGATGCTTATACTCACCTGCTGGAAAGGGTTGGGATATCCAGCACTGCAGGTCATGTAATAGCGGAGAGTATCTGCCAAGACAAAAGAAGAGAAAGTCATGCTAAATACAGTGTTCCAGCTTTGCAGTATTTTATGACTGCCACAGGGGAGGTGTTAAGTTCTGAAAGCAATAAGCAAAATGAAAATGCAATATAAATAAAATTACTTCTCTTCATGTAGGATTACAGTGCATGGATGGCACTAGAGAAAGGGATGGAAGCTGCCTTTGGGGAGAAAAGAAAGATTTGTTTTCTCCTTTTTTTTTTTTACTTTTGTGAACAGCAAAAGGCAATGGGGCTGCCCCACTTCCACAGTTAGGTGAAACATCCAAAAAGTTTTATTCAAAAGTCAACAACACCCACAATATAAACACAAGACCTCAGTCTAGGATAAATCCAACCACATGCTTAATTTCTGCAACTTTGAAGTGTCAGAATACCCTTTTACAGCCACTGAAAGCAACCCCAGACTGATGCCTGGGCCACATAACAAAGAGACAACTCAACCTTCAGCCAGTTCAGTTCACCAGCTGGGTCACTACACAGCCACAAAATATTAGCAGAGTGGTAGTAGCAGTGATATAAATACAGGCTGCTATCAAACATACCTGTGGGAGCACGCTTTTGGGCCAAAGGAGCTGCATACACACATCCCTGTGCTACTACACAATGCTGAATATGCTGCGTACTAAATGTACAAGCTCAAGCATTTAAAAGAAAAAAGGGCAAAAAGACAGCTTCACAACTGGGGATTCTTCTGTCATGTTCAAGGAGAGACTGGTTTTAGACAGCGTTCTATAGAAGAACATAATAAAGTCCTCCTAATTCAAGAAAATCATAACTTTCAGTAATGTCACTTCCTAAAAATGAAAAGCAAGCGAGGAAATGGATGGAAGACAACAAGTTCTTGTCTTCCTGACACGTATTGGGGATGAACAAGTAAACAGTCTGTTTTATGATGGATGTCACTTGCATGCAATTAGATTTTAATAAGAAGGCTTTAATTATACTTCAACTAAAAAGAGTGCACGTCATTTGTTTTGCATCCTTCTTTTGACTTACACAAAAAAGGTATTTTCAGTATTGAGTCAACTCTGCAGACTTGATCAGGAAAGAAAGCTCTTACCATGTGTTAGGGCAACAGCAACGTGTTTCCTGTTCAAGGGACCTCAGATCATTTGCTGGTAACATCCCCAAAGTTAGTCTTTTTGCTGGTAACATCCCCAAAGCTAGCCTCAGTACTGAGTAGCTCTACCAGCAATCACAGGACAGACAAGACGCACTGGGAAACTTCCAGGTAAGACTGTTGAAGTGCTCGGCCAGCAGCATCCCCTATTTCCAGCCTTGAAGACACAGATTTGTTTCTCCTCATTCGAATGTGTATGAAACCAGCCTGGTGCCTTCATGAGCCCTCCATAACGCTACAACTGCTGGCACGCACAAGTCACATTTGTATACATTTGTATATTTATCAGGCTTTCTCCTGCCATTCCCAATAATGCCATCGCGGGAGGGAGCTCTGAAGGACTTGATCATCCAAATGCCTTTAGATTATTTCTCAAACATTTACAGTTCCTCTTCAGATGAACAGGAGAGTTTCAGCTCAGCAAAAGCAAGGGTGACATTTGCTTGGTAAGGATGACAAAAGCCCCAAAACACACATATACTCTGCAATTCCCCCTGACTAGCATCCTTTTCTCCATTCTTTTTCATCTTTTGCCTGTGACTTTCACTAGCGCACATTCCAGGCGGCAGAGGTAATTCTATATTCAGTCCCAACTCAGAAATCAGTAAAAGGCACAACCACACGCGAGCGGAGCTGGGAAGGAAGCAGACCTGACTCTATCCTGACTCTGCTGCGCTTCCCATAAATATTGAATGCACCTTTCGGCAAACCAACACGCTGGAGACCGAGCGGTACAACACAGACTGCCAGCTCCTGCACACTGGCAATGCAACCTGACAGCTGTTATTTATAATTCATTAGCCTACTTTGGGGCAGCTTCTGCCAGCTGCTCCATCTCCTCCCGCCCCCCAACCGACTCTTTCTCTGAGACGACTTACATCTCCCCAGCCAAGCCCCTAAACAGCAATTAGCAAAATCTGGGAAGATTGGAGGGCAGCAAGGATGATCTTTGTGTGCCTCACTTCAGGCAGGCCACACAAACGACTGTCCACAACTACTCAGCCAAGGAAAGGGCTGCTCCTCCCGGGCTCATAAATCGCGCTCAATGGCTACAGAAAATAAAATGGCCTGAAACGCACCTGCGCTGAGAGAAGGGCACAGCAGCAGCCACCCACAGCATCACCGCCGGTGACCTAAAGGAGCTGTGATCTTGTCACCTATTTATGTTAAAATCAACAAACCACTACAAGTTTCTTTGAGACTCCCACAGTGCTATCAAGTTTATATCGCCTTTGTAGGTGCCTTAAGTGGCGTGACGTACCGCTGACGGAGAGCTCCGGAAACATTTCTTCAGGGCCTTCTGGATCATCCCTGGTGGGCAGATTACAGAGGAGAGTTCCTGATATCATCATAGTTTGCAGCTTGTAAGCCCAGGATAAAGATTTGCTGGTTACGAGCGAAGTGAAAAGCAGTACAGTGAAATAAGTGCTTCCCTTGCTTCACCCTGGAAGGCAGGATCAACAAGGCTTCGCTGCGGTAGCGCTGGCTTTGCAGCTGACAAGTGTGACACTCTCTACATAAAATGTGCTTTCCAAAATGGCAAAGCCAGCAGGAGCAGCTTTTTCCCTGCGCTGAACCCAGCGTGCTAATAGCCGTGGTGCTTTAAAACTAAAGCTACAGTAGGCAGCGAAGCTGCCTCAAAGCCATCCTGGGCTGCAAAGCCTGGAAATGAAGAGGAGTGGGACCCCCGCCTCCAGGCCACCAGGTTGGGAAAGAGGAAAGAGCAGGAGGCACCTTCACCAGTTTTACTCTGGTGGAGACTATCCTGTACACCACCAAACCTCACATTTCTGTCCAGAGAACAGCTACACGAACCCATCATTTGCACTCTGCTAACAGCTCCAGGCCATTTCTTTCTATAATTATCTTTCTGATGCATTTTCCTCTCACGGAAAATTCCTGAAGGTTGGATGCGATTTTTGAAGCCGGCCTTTTGGGTGATCCAGTTCACAGAAGGGTTAGGCAGGGTCACATCTGCAGCCGCCCGTGCCTGCTGTTGCCGGCAGCGATCCTCCTGACCCACGCTCTCGCTGCGCCGGCAATGTGGGAGCAGAAGGCAAGGAAGGGAACTACCCAAAATGCTTTATTTTTGCAAAGTCTGTTTTTCCTAGAAAGGAAAGTAGAACTGCCTGCTAAACACGGCTTCAGCTGCTAGAACTGCTTATTCCTTCTGCAACCATGGAGACTTACTATTCGCTTCAAAGCTCAGCCGAAATGCAAAAATGGCATTATGCACCCGCCAAAAGGCAGTGAGAAGGTCTGTGGGGTAAAAAGCAATCAGAAAAAGAGATCCTAGTTAAAAAATAAATTAATCCCCACACCTAGAACAGCTTTTCCCAGCCCTTCTTCATCTCTGCTTGAACATTCTCTAAGCAGCTTGCATTTTACATATTCACCCAGATGAGACTCTCTCTGTGGGTTCAATCGTCAGAGAAAGCTGAAACATCACATCACCTGTGATGTCAAAGGAAGAAGCCTCTTTTGGCCAGATTTTCTTGCCCAGGTAACGTGTTCTCCACCAGGAGTTTTGTTTCCCTATGGCAACAGTCTGACAGCAAAGGGAGGTATCTGCATAACGTTTGTATTTCTCTCAGAGATGCTACTCTTGTACTGGTGAAATCAGTCACTGGGGGCCTCCAGCAAGGAGCTCGTAGCCATCCCACATGCCCTCCACTCAAAGCTCTCTGCTAATCAGGAGTCCAATAATACCACGTAGGAAATATACAGCTTCTCAACACTGACATCAGCTCATCAGGATTCTCGAGAGCGCTTCTTTGGGCAAACTCTTTTCTGCAGTGCCCGCTGAGCTCAAGCAATAACTGTGCAACCACCACATGCCCCACGTCAGGTTTTGTCCTGACCTTACTTCTAGAGAGGAAGGGGAGGCGGTGGCGGTGTCAGTCCTCTGTTTCATTCAGCTCTGGGCTTCTAAGATGAGAGTAAATCAGTGAGAAGCCTATTAGGAGGCTGCACGCGACGAGAAAGCTCGCTGCTTGTATCTGAGTAGCAAAGTGTCAGCATCCAGCCTGACCAGCTTGGCTGGACTGGAAGTAAAAGGCTCCATTATCCGTCCCCTGAGGTTTGCAGTTCCTTCAGATGAAGCAAGTGTCTGTTCACCACGCAGATTTCCAGTAAGAGAATCTGGAGAAAGCTCTTCCTGTTGTTTCGACAGATTGTGCCTTTTTATTTAATTTTATGCAATAAGTCATCTGATAATAACATAATATCAATGAAGAAAAAAAAAAGAATGAGACCAGAAGATGGCCTCCTGCTTTGAAAATAAACATCTTGGCTGCACCAAGTCTTTTTACGAGCAGCAGGAGCTGATTATTCAGCCACTGTTCAACTCCATTGGCTTTATCTCAATTAATGAATACTGCACGAGTTAGGCACATATGTCAGCCTCTTCTGCAAAATGATTTAAGTCTCTCCTTCTTCAGGAAACCTGCATTAAGGCTTTGCTCCCACTCTTTCCCCTGCCTTTTTTTTAATGCAGCGCATTTTATCTACAAAACAAGGACATCTCCTCTCCAGCTAAAAACCTGACAACAATAATAATGCACTTAATCAGATTATTCTCAGCTCCATTAATTCTATTTAGATTTGCAAACAGCAATTAATACACAAACAGGAATATTAACACACTAGTTGCCCGGTATCCAACATGGTTATTTTTCTATGAAAACTCCTATAACCACCACCACCAAAGAAGCATTGTGAATATTCAGACCTCGATGACTAGTCTGAATGCCAGAGCATGGGGCTGGGAATATCACAACACAGTATATTTAAAAACAACAACTAAAAGTAGCGATTAAAGGGGAAAAATTGACCCAGCATTAAAAATCTTCTTAAGATTACTTGTTGGTTCTTCTATCCTTAAAAAGAGATGGCAGCACCTAGCCCTGTGTGCCATACCCCAGCACTGGCCAAATGCAAACACCTAGGCAAGACTGAAGCCCAACTTCAGCTCAGGTGATTCCCAAGGTAAAGGTGATGCCTACATAATACGGTAACTCCCAATGGATTTTTCTTCCAGGGACTACCTGAGCCTCTCCACCCACTCACACCCCGTCTCAGTCATTTCTTTTCTGAACTGAAATAACGCATGGTCAGATACCCTGCGGGGAAAATAGCTGGAGCAACCTTAAAAGTGTTTTGGCCTCCTCTGTCGATCTAGCTGTTAATGTCGGAGAGCATCACCCCCAGAGCAGAGGCAACAAACCAGAGTGTGATGAGTCCTGTGCACTGGAACTGGGAGCCTTCAAACAGGGCAGCTTCCGCCGAGAGGACAGCATTGATGCTGGCTCTCAGCTGCCTGCCTAGTCTCCTTCAGCTCATCGCCCTTCCTTGTATATATGGCTCAACTGATCACAAAGCAGCTGCTACAATTTACAGTCAAGCATATTAAGGGATGCCAACACTTAATTCAGACTTTTAAAGATGTTTCTAAGGAGCCGTCATTGGGATTGGTGCCATTGAGCAGTGCCACACTGCAGTCCTCATGCTGTGATTTTCCTTCCTGCTCAGGTGCCCAGGGCGCTTCTGACATCGGGAACAAGAACTATTTCTGTAGCTTCCTGATATTAAACTATGACACAGCAGTGAAAATCCACATGGGAAGGCTCGACATTCAACCATCTCCCAACCAGCTGCCTGGTGCGATGGCAGGCTCAGAAGTTAGACTGATTTCCTTCTGACAAAAAGAAAAGAAGGAAAAGGCACTCACGAACGCTCAACGGCTGCCTAACAGCAGGGAGCTGACACACCAGCAACCCACGGAAGGGGCCACCCTTCCAACTCAAGCCTGTGACAACACCTGCTCTTCCTCCTCTTCAGTGTTTCACTGAGACCCATTCACTGTTATTTATGGAGCCTCAACAACTGTTGTAGCTGGCGGCGCTGCCAGAACAGAGCCTGATTTCACCCGGGGGAGGTGACTGTCCCTGCCAGGGGGAACAGGAGGAAGGACAGGAATGTCAGTCCTGCGCTCACCGTTAGCCTCTAAATGAATGATACCGATTAACGAAAAACTGCAGGAGCCAAGCAGACGAGGACAACTGAAATGGAGAAGTAGCATGAAGGAGCATTTCTTCAGTTACCCAGGGTCAATCTAATTGTTACCAAACATGCTCCAGAGCTGATTTGGGTTACCAAATTATTACAGCACACAGCTGGCATCAGCATCTGCTATTTCCCCTCAGCCTCACTGACCTATGTGCCTCCTTGAAGAACTAGGAGGCCAGCTTGGTACCTGAAGACACGTCTTTGTCACCTTCGCAGCCAAGACAGGCTTTTCCTCTCGGGTGGTGTTAAACTTTTATTCTCTTATTGCATTTCTTTGATACAGAGAGAGCTGTGTGGCTCTACCCTCTCCTTCCCAGGAAATCAATAAATAAAGCATTCCAAAAATAAGCTGTCGGGTGGTAACATCAACTGTAGATACTCTCTTATACCATGTTCTGCCTCCAGACATAAACATTTCTTATTGCATCCAATCCCCGCATCCTCAGCCATAGCTACACACCTAATCTCCTATCAGTTGCACAGTAAGAGGCAGCATTTGGCTAAAGACACGGCTAAGCACACGGCCAAACACCAGGCCTTCTGTACACAAGGCAAAGATTCTCTGATTCCACTAAATAAGAGCCAGGAAAACCACTAGCGGCTCCTTTTGCAAATCAGTGTCATTGCTTATTTGTGTTTTATCATACACAGAACCATATAGAGGAGTTATCAGGGGAGAGGAGGTAGGAGAAAAGAAAAGTTAACTTTGTTATCTAAGCAGCAAACTCAGTTCTGAAAAATAATTTTCCTTTTTAGCACTTATGGCATCTCCACTGGCAGGTGCCCAACCACTTCTTTGTTACACCACGGTTCTGAAAGCCACTTTTGCCCTGCCTGAGGTCCCAGTTGGAGGCACCCCTCATCTCATCAAGCACTTCAGTCTAAATAACAGGAGTCACAAACCCCAAATCCATCAGTGCTTCAGCTGGATGCCACTGTGATGCAGGCATATTGCTTTAAATGGAACAGAATTAACAAAGCAGTCAAAATACTGCATTTATAATGGAAAGGGAAATTCATACTTCTCTGTGGCTGTTTCCATTCATTTACCCTCTAAATTAGCTTTAAAGAGACTCCTATTTATAGCCCCCATTAAGAGAAAAAAATGATATGTATTTGTTGGTAACAGATACAAAAATAAGTATCCTAGATTCAGGAATACAGACCTAAGAGCAAGTTCTAAAACTGACAAGTCAAACAGCACACTGTATTGCTGCAGTTCTGTCACTCAGAGAGGAGAACAAGATTCGAGAGTGCTACATTTAAAGCAAAATAATCCAGGAACTTCTGTTCCATCTTATCGGTTATTTTCACCTAAGGTCCAAGACAGAAGAAAGATCCTGAGGGCTCTTCTGACAAAGTAAAGCATATATGCGTGCTTCTGACTGGGGTATAAATGCTTCTTTGGGAAGAGCATTGGTTTTCCAGAGCTTCACACATATTTGTTTTTCCCACTGTATGCCAGCTCCTCTGTTCCAAACAACACCTTAAATTCTCAGCCACTGCCATGCACCTGTGTGACACCTGGAGCCATCGCACCCCGTGCCAAAGCCAGTCCCAGCACTTACCAGCACTAAGCACCGCATTGTCCTCAACCACTTTGGAGACATAAGCATCAGGGTTAATACAGAAGTCACTGGAGCCCTAGATAGATGCAAGACAAAAGAGAAAAGGAATATCAAAGAACACCGGTATCAAAGAGCAGTTGAGCCAGGTTAATGTCACGGAACCCTCTGCTGTGGGGGTGTTTCAGATGCTGAAGTCTCTCGTTGTCAGCCCCACCAGCACTGCCTTACACCAGCGCTGGAGCACTGGCTACAGCATCACAGCCCGGAGGGAGGAGGAGCAGCTCTGTACTTCTTCATAGACGCACAATTGCTAGGACTGCTACTTCAAACAAGACGCGCTATGAAACAGGCACAGCGTAACATTAACGTCCTGTCAGATAAACCTGCAGCAAAGGGTGGACGGGACTTGGATGAGAGCCACTTACCACCGCGACAGCCAACTCCAGACCCAGGGATCCCCAGCTGACAATCAGGGCAAACACCCCGAGCAAGCACACCCTGTGGGAGACAGACAGATGGCAGATGTAGCAGCTCTGAGTTCAAGCAGATCCTGTCACAAGATGTATTATGTGGAGTCCAAAGCAATTACCAAACCCAAGAAATTATCAACCACTGTATCTTCAGGTAAGCCATTCCATTTTACATGTTATGGACAGCAGCAACCAGAGAAGTTTATGTCCAGTTGTCAGTTCCCACGTTACCTGACCCTGGGGCCGCAGGGGAAGGAAGAAGAGGGTGGAAGCAAAGTCTTACCCTGCTTCTAGCAGGGAAGCCAGAGTCAGAGGGGTAGCTGTAGGGAAGGCAGATTGGCAGATGGATGACAACAATCCCATTGCTTCCATGCCGGTCCAAAGATACTCAAATGAAAATACCTCATACGAAAAAACTCCAAAAACATATTGACACAAAACTGGACAAATCCATCCTGTTTCTAGAATGAATGAGTTAAAGTGTAACACTGCACGGCCACAGAGAGTGGGAAGGAGCCCTCAGCCTGTGGTAGGACACCTGGCTTGGGTTCCAGGCTGCGTGCGCCTGAACAGCACCTGAGCACCCCACAGAGCCCCAGAAGAGAGACTGTCACCTGCGGGCAAACAGCTCAGAGCAACAGCCCAGGTGCCCACCACAGCCATGCGAGTGCTTCGCTGCACAGATTTAAAGGTTTCCTTCTGACAGCTGGACCTCATTACCGGCAGAAATAGTGGGAAGTGTCTGCTATTGAGCGGACAAGGCAGAGGGATGACAGAGCAGTGGTCTCGGTGACATTCAGCTAGCACACGTGGTGGAAAAGGCTTTTGCACTTCCCCAGCCAGCACATTAGCTCTTCACCTTTGCTGTCAGTACGAGCGCTACAGAGACTTAGGCAAAAGTGCTCCTCAGCTCCCTCAGGTACGGGGATGCAGACTAATAAGCAGTTTCATTTCACGTATCCCTGTCTTCAAAGTAAAGGGACACTGGCTCGCTCTCTCAGGGATGCTTTTTCCTTCTGGCTTTGAAATACAGGAAAACAAAACAAAAACCTGTTCATAACCAAGCTATTCTTTAGTCAAACCTAGTGCAAGCATCTCTGTGAGGACGGGACATATCTCTTTTCTGCTACATTTGTCTCATTGAAGACTAAAGCCCCCCAAAAAAATAAATCTATGGGTCTACATTTTAAAAGATTTATCCCTCAGTTTACAAACTTATTTTAATTCTGAGTAATCCCTATTCTGTGAATGGATCTGAGTCATCTTGCAGAAATAATGGAGCTTCACCAGACTGACCCCTGTGCAGCGCTCTGGAACAAGATGGCTAAAGACTTTACTGTGCTTTTTCCAAATGGATGCAAAAATTATCAGCCACGGATCTGCAAGGTTCTGTGGTTTTGTGACATAAGGACAACACGGCTTGGTGCCTCCAGCTGAACATGGTAATCAATTCAATAAGACACATTTGTTGTTTTGCTTTAAACGAAGATGACTGGGTCGGTAACTGATTGGTTGGCTAAAGGATCTAAAACTGGCATTTCACCATCTTCCTTGGCTGTGACACACTTGCCATGTGCTCCCTTTGGGGAATGCCTTAATATGAACTTCTGGCTAACGGAGAATGAGATTCTAATTTAAACCCTGGGTTTACCATCTGTGCATTCACTTGGACTTTTGTCTGTATAACCTGCCAGGTATGAAGTCATCTGGCAAACAATAAATCTGAATATGCATTCCAATTATTAACGGCATCACCACGTACCAGGATAAACTCTTGGCCATGTCAGTTGTCAAACTGTCACCGTGTTTATGATACCAGCATCTTTGCCAAATATGCCAAGCTAAACCAAGCTACAAGATAGGGAGAGGAATATATTTTTTCCTTATAATGGGGCCCGAGCACGGCAGCATTTGCAGTGCTTTTTAGAACTAGACACGCATTAATATTGCGGCACCATGGCAACAAGACTCCTCCTCATAACTGTACAAACTGTTGCTTGTTCTCAGTTTAACATTTCTTCAGGTGTGACAGCCAAAGGTAAACAAGAGCAGATCGTGACACAAAAGGCAGGCTACCAGGGTGTGTAGGTACATGCAATGCTTATCATCCATTAGCACATGCCTTCACACTGTAGAGAGCTAAAGGGAGATTTTTTAAAGCCTGTAAATTTAAGGGAGGATGTTCACGTTACTGTTTCCCAGTAAAGAGGCTACCAATGCTACCCAGCGAAAGGCAGACTGCCCAGATGAGTTCCCTTGGTGTCCTTGAATGGAGACCAGTACCATCACATTTTATAGCTCAAGAAACTTCCTGTGAACATCTCTCATGTGGCCCTAATCCCATCCACAGAGCTACACTCTACAAAGTCTCTCTACACGGAGAGGCAAACTTAACCTCAGTCTCAGAAGTTCTTGAAACCAACTGACAAGAGTTCAGAGGTTTAAACTAGCAAACACTTGCATTCAGCTGACCTTTCATGCACGGTGCCTGGGTCAGGACTTACCCCATAAGAATGGCCCTGGAGTTTCTAATGAGCCCAAAGAGCACCAGCAAACATATCAGGACGTGGAACAAGAGCAGGCCCAGGTATCCCAGCCACCTGCAGCAAAACAAAAACCACCCCAACACAGTGTCTGCAAAGGAAAACTGGTGTATAAAAGGCACAGATCAAAGAAGCTACTGTGACTCATGGGAAAAACATAGCCCTGAATATTTGCTGAGGCTGGAATCAAGGTAGGTAAAAGCATTTACACAACACGCTCAGCA
>KZ509345.1:16342-30572 GCA_002844005.1 Limosa lapponica baueri | reverse complement strand
TCTGGTTGCACTGTAGTAATTCAACAGAGTAGGATGAAATACACCCCACACATCCCACGACCATTAATATTCACTAAAGATGCAGCCATCAACTTAGTACATATATAATGGGGACAGAAAGTACCTGACCCACGCTCACTGTGCCTTTCTATGACAGTTTAGCACAATAGAGATTAATTATAAACTACGTCTCTCAGCAAGCAGGTATTCTTCATGTTCTGGAGGTGAAAATGCAAGCTTTGAAATACAGGTTTTCTAAGAGTCAGAAACTGTGACTTACCAACAGCTTTGCAAAACAAGCCATGATGAAACCAAGATTTTACTTTCATCTTTCTTAGAAACTTTAGTCAACTTGATACAAAGTTGGGATTGAAGAGGGAGAAGCCTTTTTTCAGTTCTCTCTCCCTCAAACAGCTATAAAGAGTAAGGGCTTCTTGTTGGGTAAGCATCTGCTATGTTCATTTGATCAGATCCTTTCATTTTCTTTTTGGAAGCCCTTTGATAATTTTAATTATAAATTAAAAGAACAGGTTTCTCCTGTCTCCTGCCATGTCCCAGACCAAACGCCACTGACACTTTGTGAGGTGATCTTCAACCCAGTTTGAGTGCCAACAAGTTGCCAGTACTATTTTAGCTCACAGCAGCCTTATTTTGGGACTGGTCGGCTTTCATTCAGTTCTTTACCTGTCCTGAGAAGCAGCAGAATGAAACCGAAGTGACTAATCTGCTTCCATGCCCTTGCAGGTTTGTTTCCCAATAGCACAATGAGAAGAACCTGCTTACCACAGCAAACCTGCTTTCTATAGAAGGTGTGAGCAGTGACAAAGCTGGATCTGTTCCCTGCTGTGCCCTAGCATTCAAAAGGTCTTTTTTAATGACGTCTTAAATTCAGCTGAAGCCAGTACTTGGTAGATATTAAGTGGTTTTGCAAAAACCAACGCTGAGTAAACAGAAAACATGCTTTGCTACATCTTTGCTACAACTAGTATTCGTAAAAACTGGACTGAACTGTATGTGTGATGCTTTATTTTTGTTACAGCCTTATTTATTTGTCTTATTTATTTTTTGATCATTGCTATATACACGTATGTTGAGATAACACGTGACTATCTGGCAAATTGTCATTACTGCAGGCTTAACTTTGCTCTGGAGAGCAGAAGGCTGTAAAAAAGGGCTCCGTCATAGTTAATTTCTAAAGCTGACCTACTTGGTCATGGATCTTACAGAGAAATAGAAAAGTAAAACATATAGCAGGTGTTTGTGATTCATTCATAAACTGCTCCAGTGGCTGACACGGCACAATGACTGTAACTTCACCCTTGCATCATTCTGTTTTGCAAGTTCTGTGTATTCAAAGTGAAAGGTCTTGGGCTGCTGGAAGCAGAAGAAATAAACTTCTCCCATCCCCTTTACACCTTAGAAAGTTCATGTCTATAAAGCTAAAAAAAAAAGAGGTTTGTTTCTTTGAATTGTATTACTTATTTCTGGCAGTGGAAACATGCAATAGGCATGCACCATACAATACAAAAATGTTGTGAATACACTACAGTAAAGCAGGATTTAAATATGGGAATGGTGTTCTGCTTACTGCCCACAGTACACTGTGCACTTGTAAGTCTGAGTAACATCCAGGTGCTCCAAACTTGTAATAGCTACTCCAATTCACACTGATGAACTATAAACTATATAGCAACATTATCTGAAAACTAACTCTCAAATGGAGTAAGTCATTCTTTGGGTACAAGGTTCATTTTAAACCTTTGTGCAACTTTATAACGTTTATAATGCAATTATAATGCTTTATAATGCTAAACCACTGCTTTGTGCTTCCTAAATAACGCACATCGTATCTTTAAAGAGCACAGTTATCTTCTATGCAAATATGAAGCTTTCATTTCAAAGCAGAACTTAAAAAGCAGTTCAATAACGTAGGTCACATCAGCAAAGATTTTCTAGAAAGTTCTGCTGTAGAAAAAATATCCACAATGGTTTAGAAGGAGATGGTTCCACTGTAACATGCTGTACTCGATCAGAAAACTTCCACTGTGATTTTCCTCAGTCTTTGGGAAAAGCACAAGAAGTATTACCACTGAACATGATTGTTTTAGAGTGTCCCAAGAATTAGGACTATTCCCACATGCATGGAAAACAATCTTTAGTTTCATTACTTCAACACGGTTGATAAGCAGTTATCTTCTAAAACAACCTGGAACTACCTTTAAAACAACATGGAAATAGTTCTAATTCTTGGGCCTATTTCCATGTTGTTTTAAAGGTAGTTCCAGGTTGTTTTAGAAGATAACTGCTTATCAACCGTGTTGAAGTAATGAAACTAAAGACAATCAGTCATACAAAGGCACTGATACATAAAGCATAGATGTTAATACAAGTTTTGTATCATCCTGACTCCAAAAGCCCCTTTTGTCAAGGCTGAATTCCTGTAAAATATTTTGCATTTCCCTCACCTCTGTGGCTCATCAGTCCTGTGCTAAGAAGCAAGTGAACTCTTGCTGTGTCAGAAGGTCCATCCATCAGTGGAATGTCACAACATAATGCCAGTTTTCTCCCCAGAGCCGACAGTCAGCTTCTCCCAAGCACTACAAATTCTCACGCTTGCTTATTACTTCTTTCTAACTGTATGAATGTTTGAATCCTGCTTGACCTACCTTTCCAATACCAGAATTCTGGTGAATTGTATGAATTCAGCACCCATACACAGCAGAACTGAAAACGCCTACAGATTCAAAGGTATATGGCTAAGTGACAAATTGTCACCTCAACTTAAAAGTTAAGACTACGTAAGAAAGTTTACAGAAAATTGATAATTATTTCTGAATTTTTACAAATTTACACAATATAGGAGAAGCATGAAGTACCCTACCCGTAGAATACAGTTAGTGCTAGAAGGATGTCGTGAGGACATCACGCAAAATACATCTTCAGAGCAGAGGGCAGCTTTCCCTGAAGAGCAAGTTTCAACATGGAATTGTTGGACAAATCATTTTTCTTGGCACAATCTATTTAGGACTTCTAAATATATCCATGCAATTTATGCAAAGATTATCCTGTTTGGGCATTTGCAGAAAGCCAGTGCAGTCACATCTCAAAGCTTAAATATTGTCATTTACGCATAAAGCAAATACAAGGACAAAAACTATTAAACAGTGAATACGATTTTCCTATTCTTTAACCACAAACAGTAAAAGTAGATGTTCGTAGTTAAGAAGTTAAACAACTTTGAATTTGGGACACATGCTTTAAATTACTGATCTGTACAACTACTTGAATTAAAAAATTAAACTTCTAACAGATATTAAATTCAGTAAATGCAAGTATCTTTAAAATACGCTCCTTTACACATCCCTTTATCTTCTAAAGAAAAGCAGCACTATCCAATGGAGGCCAGGAGCAACTTAAAAGTCATAAAGCTCCTAGTCAGTTTTGAATACGGTCTTAGCTGGCTGCCAAGAGTCTGTAGCCATGACCTTGCTGAATTAACTGAATTTTTAAAAACCTCAATTAAAGAAAGCTTTTTTTAAAATCACTTCCCAAACTCAAGTGTTAACAAGTTCCACTTTTTCACCTTAAAACTGGCATGAATAAAAATGTGGTTTAAGATTAGAAAGTTGACAGCTGATTTAATAATAAAGTAATCACAGACTTTTAAAAGTACCCAAATATAGTATTCGGTGTTAATGTTAGCAGTAATAACCTGACAATTAAGTACATTATGTATTCTAAAATATCATCTTTGCTAACATCCAAACTTCAAGTCGTTCTCATTTTAGTGAAGACATACTATAATCATAAGCCCCTTGTTGAAACCATAACTAGTGTAAATGAGAAACTTAATATGAAAACCTACGACAACTACAATTTTAGTTCTATAAAAAAAGCAAGGAGGAAGCCTTAAAGTAGACACATGAAATTGCTTGGTTACTTTCCACAGTGTCATTAGTGGTAAAGATGAACTATAATATCTGGTAGACATCTGTGAACAGTCAACCTGACAACAAAAGTGTTTTAAAGTTAAAGTGACACAATCTGCTGTGTAAGCTAGCTAAATTGAGCCCAAAATGCACCAAGAACAGGTCCTGTGGCAAAGACACACCTACTTCCCCACTACATAAGCATCTAAAAACAAACAAAAAAGTCCCAACAGCAAGTACTGTATCCATACTGGAGCACTTCAGCTCAAGAATATACATTCCTGAGCTGGAAACAAACCAGACACATTATGGAGATGATTCAAGGCTTGGCAAGATTGATTTATGAGGCAAATCTAAATGATTTGTACATTAATAGCTTCAACAATATAACTAAAGGAACAATGAGACATTTGAAGGGGAAGTTGTTATTCAAGTTTTGGGTTCTTTTGTTTGGTTTTTTGGTTTTTTTTTTTTTTTTACTCTCTTCACACCTACCCACCCACCCAAATCTAGAAATATCTATGCAGTATTGAGTACTTAAATGCAAACACATTGGACAATACACTAAATGTACTTTTGGATAGATCTTAAGTGAGAATATATTCATTTTAACTTAGGGAACAACTGTGCTTTGGCAGGCAGAATGAGCTGAGGCACGCTACTTGGTGTATGCATCATTGCTATACTATCACCGCTGCTAAAAATTTTGTTGACTTTGCCTGACTCTGATTTTGACTTGCATTAATAGAATGAGTTGTGTAACGGAAGCAAATATTAACAGCAGGAGAGAATTCTAAGTTCATAAAAACATTTGTATGGCAAGGCCCACAAACTTTCCGCTAATTGATTCTTTTGAATCGTTTATCTGCGCAGCTCCCAACACTATTCATTTAAAGGTCTCAATCCTGAAGTCAAAAGTATGGCAGTAAACCATTTTATCCAGATAGAGACATCCCCAGTACGGTCCTCAGGCACAAGTATCCGGTTTGGTATGTTATTTAATTAGCCCCAGGTAATCAATCTACTGTATTAAAAATCCTGAAGACGCTGTTCTGTTGCAGGTATTGCCTGAGTAAAAGTAAATTGGTAAAGCCTGACTTATAAATCAGCGTTTGGACAATTACACTGGTCTGAAGACCAAGAGAACTTAGCAGCTAGATACTGCCAATGCCTTCAGGTTCAGTGTGAATTGCCAAACACTCAGGACTTCTGAAGAAACAGGCCACCTATTTAGGAGTCTAAATATGGCATCAAGAACACAACTTCAGCAACTTGCTCTTCATCTAATACTGACTCGTATGTGTTTCATCTAGATTAGCCATTTAAACTGTTAAGGTACATTTATTAAACTGTACTAAAACTGTCATACTGAGAACCTGAAATCCTCTGAATGGAAGCAATGGTAAGATGGAAGCAACGTGACAGCAGTTTAAATTAAATATCTAAAACTAATACCTGTTGTGACGTACAGTCTTAAAACTCATTTTGCTTCGCAAGTGTTTTGTTTTCTTTGAAAACTTTAGCACATTTCAAAAATAAATAGAAAAAGAAAAAATTGTGCATTCGTGAGAGATGGTGCCTTACCATACGAAATTTCCCAGCTGGAGAGCTATATTCAAACGTAGAATAATGAAGCTCAGCTTTTAGGACCACGAACATTGCACGTACTGTTTGTTTGAACAAACAGGAAGGACAAATCAAGGTGAAAAAACACCCGGACATGCAGTGTATTTCCTTAACTCAAAAGGGACGCCGAAGCTAAATTTATATTCATAGAATGCAGTGCTTTTACTAGAATGGAAGCAGTTAAATGCTGACGTGTATAACACTGAAGTGTGTTATTAAACTGTTATAATAGGCTTTAGGAAGCTTTTTTTGCAAGATATTAAGAAACAGTAAGCTTCAATCAAAATCAGGCTAGCAGACACTGCTAACTGCTAAAAAAACCAGTTTAGAAATGGTTAATTATTTTCCTCATCTAAAGAACATAAATGAAAAAATGAATATACAAAACACTGATTTCTGTGCTTGCGTTTTGGCCACAGAAACGCCTGAAGCATTTTTTGGGGGAGGAAAAACACAGCATCTGGGATTATAAATGTATTTTTAGCTTTGTGCCCTATATGACTTTTTTTTTGTACTTTAGATGAGGGAATATGAGAGAATATTCATATTGTTTAAGTGCCTAAACTGGAATCCCAGGGGCTGCATATGGTCCGTGGTGCCAGGTATGTTCTAGAGAATTAGATTATCTAAATAAGGAGCCTACATTCTCTCTAAGGAGAGGGAAATAGGCTCCTCAATTAAATGCTTAAGTTAGATAGTATGAATACCTGACGAGATTTCTAACTGTTCCTTACCAATTCTGGTACAAGGCAACAATCCCTTCCCTATATGAAGGGCCTATAATGGTGCAAGCAGTGTGGCAGAACTTAAACTTATAGATGTGATTTTGTCTATGAAAGAACTTTAATTGATGTAGTTTGTGTTATCTTAAGAACCTCAGGGAGGAAAAACAGCTTCTGATAGCAAGTCACATAAGAAAACCTTGGCTATTGGCTTAATTTGCTCCTGTTTAAATCAGTGTTGCCATGATGTTTAACTACCTTCATTTAAAAGCAAAACAAAAAGTCTTGAACTTTGGAACATTCCCCTGAGAGATGTCCTTCATAACTGCTGTAAGCAAAAGCAGCTTTGCTGTAACTAATGTGGCCACTGTGAATTCAACTTCACAAGGAATATGTTTCAGTCCTAACTATGAAGTATAGAAAAATTTACTTTCATGCCTGTAAGTAATACATGTAATTACTTATTCAGTTATCAGTGATAACATTCATTGTCACTGACATATTAGTTTAATGCCAAGAAACTTTATTTTCATCAGAATTTATGTCAGTTCTGTACCAGGGACCATCCATCAATGCAAACTTTATTCAAAAGAATAAATAAGTTTCATTGAAGCGAAAAGGTTTGAATTTGTACACGATTCCTCTGCGGCTTATCTTGTTTGCATCGGGTGCATGTTTTACAGAAACTGGATGAGCAGCTGACACTGCTGAATGCCACTCGGACTCATCAAAAAATACACAGCATTTTTAAAAATGGCAGCAGAACATTAATGACCTACAGAAAGTTAGTCAGTGAGGACGCTGGCTTTTCTGAGCTGTTTTCATTTGCTAAGCTTGAGCTGGATATAGAGTTTGGAAGAGACACGATTTGTTCCCACCATACAAAATGATTACTGCAGTTAAAACAAAGATGCGTGATCATGCGGAAAAGTATCCTGCAAAACTGTGAATGATGCAGGATGTGCTCAACAGGAATGCTAAGATGTGTTTGTTCTGTGGAAGCCTGGAAGAAATGGGTAACTTCTACATACATGTAAATGCTTTCATACAGGACTTCCCAAATGGCACAAAATTTAAATTACTGCTATTTTTCAGTATCTTCTGAAATTGCTACTGTATCTTTAAGAATCCTCAATCTAAATACCTCAGCCTTTTATGGAAGGAGACAAGCACAGTACAAATTAGCAAGATGGGTGTTTGACAGCATCGCGATTGCCAACACAAGCCCTGATGAAAAGAAGCGTGAGCTCCAAGCTCTATTTAACTTTTTCATTGTGACTTGCAAAATGTAACAGTCATCACAAGGAATTAACCATACAACAATAGCATAATAACTGAAAAATACGAACATGATTTCAGTGTAGCAAAGTAATTTATGGAAACATCTAGTGTTTCCACAACAGCAGTAGATAACACTGCAAGCCTTTAAAGAGCAGTGTTTTTACTGTGTCCTGCAACTATGACTATTATACATGTAAGGGAGACTTAAGCATAGATAGATCTACAGCATAAATACAGGCAGACAAACAGGTCTATTTAATTGGTGGCTCTGGTGCTCACAGGTAAGACCAAGAACAATTAAGCGTGCCCACCTTCTCTCTCTAAAAAAAATGAGCCACCCCAAACTGAAACATTAGTGTAATTTATTATAAAGTTAAATTGCAAGAAATTTTTTCTACCCTACTGGATAGGAATGATTTAGGTTATAGTTGGAATGCACAAGACACTTGTTTAGACATAAAATGAATTCATCTATATTAGATGACTGCTGTAGAAGCTTCTGAGAGTTCAAAGTAATAGTCATACTGACTTGTAAGGCGTACTGAATGAGTACCTATATTCACAACTTGTGCTCAGCTGCATATGAATTCCGACGTATACGTCACTGCAGTTTCAACGTATGAGGGCATCAATATTTTTAACCCCTGTTCCTTAGGCTAACATTCCCAAGAGATCTTTTGGTGTTTACTTTCAACTATCCTTGGAGCCCTCCACCGCAAAGCATGACCGAACTGTAACCTGTTTTCCTGAACAGATCAGGTTGAGTACACAAAGAATACCAACCTTTTTTCCCCCCCCATCTTTCCACCCCCACAAAAAATATCCAACTATGATATTATATTCCAGCTAGGAAGGCTACTTAGTGGAACAGGCCTTCATGGTAGAGGCAAATCCTCTTAAGTTTTCAGGTCCAATGCGTACGCTTGGAGCAGAATTTAGGTTATGTCCAAAAGTGACCATTAGCCTGAAGAATACTGCAGAGTATCAGAGCTCACCTGGACACAGTCGGGACGCGGCCTCTTGTGCCAAATGGAACTCCACCAGCCAAATGGTAAGAAAAATTGGAACTCTAGTGGGAAATCTGGTCCCAGGGAGCAGCCTTTTGCCACTGTTACAGCTACAGAAGGATTAGCTTGCTAATTGATGCAAATACAGCTGTACAAACTCAAATATGGTCGCAATTAAGACAAATGAAACTCTAGGTTACTCTGTGTGAAACCTAAGAAAAACCAACTATAATAGCCTTATGTGGAGATAAAGAAACATTCTAATAATTTTCTCTGCATATTATCTTGTTTAGTTTTGCTGGAATATAGTAGCTCAGTGTGAGACAAAAAACAAAGCTGACGCAGTTGTAACGAAAATTAAAGAATGTACAGTATTAGTGGGATAATGTGCTTTCTATTTTAAATGCATCCTTTCTAAAATAAGTTGCCCAAGCTCTTTTTTTTTTTTGTCACAAACAAACCTACGCAAAAACTGTATATTGTTGATTGGCAACTGAGATTGGGATCCAAAATAAAGGTCTCCGCTAACAAGAAATGTTATGACTAAATGAATATAGGAAGGAATGGGAAAAATAACATTTTACCAAAAAGTAACTGAGGCTGAAGTCAAGTGACTTACCTAAAGTCACATAAGATGTCACTGGTAAAATTCAGGAGATGAACCCAGATCTTTAATTCTAAGATATATTCTCCTGTTTAACACTTCTAAATCACAGGGCTTCCAGACAAAACATAACCTAAAAGTTGCTAGAATGCGGAGGAAAAAAATCTAACATGCAAATGTCAACCTAGAATATCAGTAAAAGACAAGCATAACAAAGGCTCAGAGCCATCTACAAAAGTACGAAAACGTACATACAGGGAACAAATGAACAAAAAAAACCCCCGAGTTTTAAAGAGCTTTATAAAAATATGAGTGTTACCATAGGCAGAAAACATGTGCCGGGTTAAACATATTTTGCTGTATTGGTGCATCAGCGGCTACAGTGTCTATCTTTCTTGACAGTCAATATTCTTAATGAAGTGAGACAACCGTGTATTGCTGAATACACTGAAGACGTTTGGGTTAGTTGCAATTTAGGACGAAAAGTAATAGAGAAATACACAATTTTCAAACCAAGTATCAGGGCTGTAACCACCGTTTAATTCTCCTTTAAAGTGAATAAAGCCAAAACGCTAAGCAAGACTATGAACGCACCAGTTACACACCATCCTTACCTGCAAAGGAAGGAGAGTATTACTGTTGTTGTCAGTTCGGAAAACATTATCTTCAATCCACGATTTTGGTGTCAGTGATGGAGTGGAGCGAGTAAATTTAGGAGGAGCTATGACATTACCAGAAAAGGGCTTCTTCAGTGGAGAGATCTGGTTCATAGTTCCTGGAATTCCCATGTTTCCAGTTCTACGATGGTCTCTGCCATGCATTCCTCCCCAGGATATATTTCCTGTGCTCCAGCCGCTACTCTGATTGCTCCAGGGCGACTGCTTCAGAAGAGGCTAAAAAGAGAAATTCATTTATATTATTTTTAAAATACTTGAAATGTCTTCCGACTTAAAAAACAAAAACCACCTCAAAAATAAAACAACCGACCACCAAGTAATCAGTGCACAGAAATTTCTATAATCCATTCTTTCCTGATAACATGTAAATTAATTACTGAGGCGAGGAAGAAAACACAGCACCATTAAAAAAAAATAATAAATGTAATTCCCACTTCCCCATAAATCCCCCCAAAACACGCAGTGGTTGTACAAACAATTTAGGTTATCATTTTAGTAATTGGTAGCATTCTTTAAAGCTGAGCAGTAGAACAATTCCAGGGTGTATAAACCACGTTCCAAAAAACCCTGAGAGACCATTTTATCATACATTACTTGGTATTATATGGTGAGGTCTCTGCAAAAATAACAGAAGAATTTCAATTTTAAAAATTATTATTAAAATAATTATTATTCTACTATTCATTTCTACTCAGTGTGGAGCAGTATTTCACTACAGTGAGTAGAAATTTAAAAATTAAAATTCAGGTGGCGGATTGATTTTTTTTCTCCCAGTATTTTGAGTATCATTGTCTCTGTATTACCATATAAGAGCAAAAAGAGCACTGATTACTGTACAGAGAATCTGTTTGAAGGAGCTATCTTAACATTTCCACATTAAAATGCATTATTCTGAAGCCACTGCTCAAGTATTTCTGAAGTAATGAACAGGACTATCTGTGGAATTCTGCAGGGTGGAATCTGGGGGGGGAAGATTTTTTTTTCCTGTTTAGACATGGTATAAAGTATTTCTGTATCTAACAAGTGCACTATATTCCTCAATATGAAAACGTAAGCAGTCTTTAGAGGACATATTTTACAGGATGGTAAGTTTTTATTCCTAAGCCACAACTTGTGCTAAAAAGTCACCTATAGTGACTGTCATACTACCAAGAGGTGGACCCACTGAGCCTGACTGACAGGGAAGAACAGTATTTATCTTTAACGTTGTTCTCAAATCTGAGTGTTCTTGGAAAGGCTTTTTTTCAGGCACAGAGATGGTGTGTGTGCCTGCGTGGTGGATATTCTAAATTCAGTTCTTCTGTGAAGTCAAAACACAGTACTTTTATCTCAAAGCTTACCTGCAAGCAACCCTCAGCTTGCAATTCTAGTAACTTAAAAATTTAAAGCATGTCAATACGTTATGTACTAGATAAAATGGAACTTTCTGAAGACAGAAAGCTAAAATTGTAACGACTATCCCCCCAAGAAAACAAACAAAACACCCCACTGAAGCCATTTTTTGGTCAAGGAATCAGGAAAACATCCCATTCTATATAATTATAGATAATTATGTTGTAAAACTTGAATACTTTGGTTGGAATTTTGGGAGAGGCAGGCACTCTATTGTGAAACAAACCTTAAGAGATAATGCCAAACATTAACAAGCCTCTAATATTGCTAGCTATGCTGTCATGGCACCCTTTAAGTTTACCTACAACTTGTAACCCAGAGAAAATTCCTGTACACCTCACTGCTGGAGAATGGCTTTGGAATTTGTTTGAAGAGGGTTATTACAGACGTTAAGGACAGCGAGCTCCTAATCGTGATGTTCTCGGACAGGCACGCTTAATGGGGGATCGCAGTTCTGACAGACACGCATCACAAACCCGGCTCTACCCATTACAATGGAGAGATTTAATACCAGAATGAAAGAAAAATAAAGATGAGGCCTGTATAACTTCGGCCTTCCGCAGCCGAGCAGATGACCGCAGCAAGATGCGACCATAACGCGCAAGCAGATAATATTAACGTGGGTCTGCTTTTCTCCCACTTCTCATAATTAGTGTTTTGTTTTTTGTTTTTGTTTTTTTTTGTTTTTCCCCCCAGGAAGAAGGGTAAACTTCCATTTCAGCAGGGAAAAGGCTACGCCGCTCGGTTAGAACCCGCAGCGGAACTACGGCACCCCCGAAACACAGCGCTGCCTTTGGCTACAAATTCAAGCGATTTCGGGGGAAATAAATAAATAAAATCCCTGAGAGGGAGACGGCGTTTGACAGCTTTCCCATCCGAACCCACCGTCGGTGGCCTCTGCCCGCCCGACCCGGCGCGACCCGGGGCTGCCGGGGCCGGGGCTTCCCGGGGGGAGGCGGCGCCGGCCGGAGCTGTCAGGCTCATTGTTCCGGGGACACCGCGCTCGCTGCGGGGCGGGGAGGGGGCCGCGGGGGATATTTCCACGGCGAAACTCCTTTTTTTTGACAGGAAAAGGAGCGTTTACCCTCTTTTATGAAGGGAAACCCCCTCCTCTCAACCCGAAAAAGAAACGGCGTCCCTGGGTCGCCGCGCCGGGGCGGGGGGGGGGGCCGGTCACAGCCCGGGGAGCGGGGGGCGGACGGGACGCGGTCGGAGCGGCCGCCCCGCCACCTGCCAGCCGGAACGGGCGGGGAGCAGCGGCCGTGGCGCGGGGCGGGCCGCTGCCAACAGCCGCCCGGCACGACCCCTACGGCCGCCTCCCCCCCGTCCGGGCCCCGCAGCGGGCGGGGGGCGCAGGTGCCCTCCCGCCGGCCCTCGGCCCGCCGAGGGCGGCAGGGCGACGGCGACCCGGCCGGGCCCCGCCCTGCCTCCGCGGTCTCGGCCGGGCTGTCACCGCCGCCCGGCCTCTCCCGGCAGCGGGGACAGGGAAACCTCCCGGCTCCCCGCGGCCAGCGAAAGGAGAGTGAGCGGTGCCCCCCGTCCCCGCTTCGCTCCCATGTCCCCCTTTCCGCCCCGCTCTCCCTTCCGGAGCCGGCCGGCCCGGGCTCCCTGCCGCCCCGCCGCGGCTGCCCGGCCCTCCCCGCCGCCGCCGCCCGGTACCTGGTGGTGGTTGTAGGAGTTTCTCTGCTGCAGGAAGGCGGCGGCGGCGGCCGCCGCCTGGTGTTGGTGCTGGAGCTGGGGGCTCACAGGGGATCTCCGGTTCTGCTGTTGCTGCTGCTGCTGCTGCTGAGGTAAATTCATCTGCGGCGGCGGCGGGGGGGCGGCGGCCGAGAAGGGGCTGCTGAAGGGCCCGGCGCAGGGGTTGTGAGGAGACACCGGCGAGAAGCTCTGGAAGAAAGCGGGGTTGATGGATGACGGGATCCCCGGGTAGAAGCTGGTCTCGGATTCCGGGCTCGGGGGCGGCATCGCGCTGATCTGCCCCCCGCCGCCGCCGCCGCCGCCGCTGGAGACCGGAGGCTGCTGCGTCTGCTGCGGAGGCGGCGACGAGGTCTGCACCGACCAGGGGGTGCCGAAGCCGGGCAGCGGCGGAGGAGGAGGGGAAGCCGCCGAGGAGGAGCCGCCCCCGCTCTGGTGATGGGGGCTGGGGATCTCCGGGCTCTGCAGGCTGCTGAAGCCAGAGCCGAGCCCGCCGGGCAGGAGGTTCCCGGGGCTGCCCAGCAAGTGGCTGTTCGGGGGGGACTCCATGGGGGGCGGCTTGGCTCTCGCCTGCAGATGAGGAGGAGACGGAGGCGGATTCAGGCAGGAGGCGGCGGCGGCCACCCCCACATTGGGGTCGGCGGCCACCGATCCCCCCGGGCGGGAAGGGGCGAGCCGCTCCGACCCCCCCCTGTCCGCGCCGCCCTTGCGCTCGGCGGGGCCGAGGGGCCGGTGGTGCGGGTAGTCCCCGGTCCGCGGCGGCTCCGGGGGACGAGCGCTGAGGAGCTGGAGCTGCTGCTGCTGCTGGTACTTGTCAGTGGGGTGGCTGAACTGCTGCGGCGGCTGCTGCTGAGGGGGGTGGTGATGATAGTCGGGGGGGTGGTGGTTATTCAGGGGGTGGCTGCTGCCGAGCTGGGCTGGGCTGCTGAGCTGCTGCTGCTGCTTAAACTCTTTCCTCTTCTGGCTCAGCTGAGGAGGAGGCGGCGGCTGTTGCTGCTGCGGTTGCTGCTTGTTTAAATCCTGGTGGGGGCTGAGACTGGGTTTAAAGTCAGAGGAGGGGTGGCCGGGAGGGGGGTGTCCTGATGCGGGGCTGCTGCCCAGCCTCTCGCTGCCTGGCTGCTGCTGCTGTGTCACCCCCAGGAGCAGCTCATCCTGCATGGTGCGGTGATGGGGCAGCAGCGGCCGCCGAGGGGGGGAACGGGGGAGGGCGGTGGCGGCGACCCGCCGGAGGAACCGGTTACAGCGGGTGAGAAGGGGCAGGAGGAGGAGGAGGAATGAGAGGCGGCTGCCGGGGAGG